>CM076086.1:42370362-42437862 GCA_038088235.1 Zacco platypus | reverse complement strand
CCGAACCCTCGGATCTGACCATCAACAGGAAGGTAACGGCTGATCAAATCTCTTGGATTTATCTTCGGTGTGTTCTCTCAGTGTGTTACTGTTGCAGTTTGTGTTTGTGATGCTGCAGGCTGTGTGTTATTGAACCTACTGCTGCAACAACCGTTGGATCCGAGCACTTTGGGTCTGTGTCACCTGCTGTCCATCAGTCCTGCCGCTCTACCAAACATCCTGTCGCAGCACGGCTACATCAGCCCGTAAGCATGCCATTGTGTCCCAGATGTCCTGAAACATGACAAATATACTGGAAACATTGGCTTCCGCTACATACAACTGTTTGTTCTGTGATATCATTGGCCCACTTTCACAACATTAATCATTAGGATTGGAAATTTCCATTGCAACATTTGTAAATATTGGTATTTTCCAATGGAGTGTACAGTGTCAACATTGGAATTACTGATCAAATATACTTTTTCCAAGTCACATGATCAGAGATATTTTTGGTTCATAAACCACACTATACACAGATAATTAAAAAAAAAAAAAAAAAAACCCTAAAACTTAAATATTATTTGTTGTATTTTGTTATTGGATTATTATTGTTGTAACAAGTAGAATTAATTTTTACATAATGACATGCTTTTTTTATTTTAAAACAGTATTTGGTTTATATTATTATTGTTTATTATTAAATAAATCATTATAGATTAATGTATTAATAATAATATATTGATTAAAGAATATTTTGTAATGTTTCTTATTAATAATATTTTTACATCATGACAGATTTGTAAACATGTAATAATTAAAATTGTATTTTATTTTCAAACTAAACATTATAGAATATGGTATTAATAACTACAATAACAATTGTTGTTGCTAGTAGTAGTGGTATTCCTTTTTACATCATGACTTTTGCCTTTTTTTATTTTAAAACATTATTAAAATATTATTATTTGTTGTAATTTATTATTTAATTTAAATATTATGCAATAAAGTATTAATACTAATATATGGAATAAAGAATATTGTGTTAATGTTTATTATTATTGTAAATAATGATAAGTTTTACATCATAACATTTGCTGTTTTCATTTTTAAAACATTTGTTAGAATATTATTTGTTGTATTTTATTATTTATTATTAAGTTAATATTATATATAATAATTATAATATAAAATATTTAATAATTATATATAAAATATTATATAATAATGTATTATTATTCTTGTATTATTATTAATAATAAATTATTTTTTGAAAGTAGAAAAAACAGAAATGGGAAAAACCTGAATTTTATAATTAATTTTGAGGCCTGGAAAACTTGTAAAAACTTGATAATTATTTTTAGAAGTAGAATATATGTATGATCAAATAACTATTAGCATTATGCCCATTAGTATTAGTAACTGTTTGTTACAAGTTTACTTTTATTGCATCTTTAAATATCCGTGTGGAAAGTTTGAACCGTTGTGAATTGTTTTTTATTATATTTATTATATATATTGAAATTTTCCCCCCCTTTACTTCAGGGGATCATTGGCGACTTCCAGTTCGTCCTCCACAGAGTGCCGATCGATTCATCGCCCTCAACCTCGATTCCACCAGCTGCAGAGTCTCGCTATGTCCGCTCTGACCGCATTAACTCTCCGGCCCCCCACGAGTGTCCCACGTAACCCAGATGCTGCTCTCCAAACCTGCCCGGCCGCGGTGCACTTCCTCCCCCTGCTCACCTTCCACATCAGCACATACTGTCAGTCGCTGGAGTCCGTCGAGAGCTCTGCGAAGGCCTCGCTCCACGGAAGCTCCCTGTCGGGAACTTCCGACTCCAGCCTGGCCTCGAGTCTGGAGGAATCTCTCAGCGGTCAGGAGGAGTTCGCCCTGGCGGCCATGAAAGCTCTCTATCACATAGTGTACTACAGCAGTGAGGCTTTGGAGATGGTTTTGTCCCATCAGGATGGAGATGTTTGCCTTAACCGGCCTCAGTGTTCGAAGAATCTCCTCAGCGTCTCTGAGCATCTCACCGGGGAGGTGCAAACCCAGCTGTCTCTTCTCAGGAGGCTCCTACAGCTGGCCGATCCAGCATTCATTACCGCCGCTGGCCAGAGGGAGGCGCTAGTGAGCACCAGTTTGAAGACTCTCAGCATGCTGGCCGAGAGAGCGCAGGAGAACCAGCTCTTGAGGTTTAGTATATGTGTCTACATGAGTGTCATGTTCTCTTCCCATTGTATAGTCTGATTCTTGCTCTTAGTTTACATTTTAGATGACTGTAGGAAGTAGGAAGAAATATCTTAACCCTGAAAAGATAAGAAATCCGTCAGAACAATCTGCTTTTTTGAAATGGAACTGATTATTGAAACTTTTTATTGAAAGTCTATAAAAAAGTTTTGCATATGTGCTTTTTGTTGAGTGTCGGGGTTTTATGGCTCATATAGTATGATGTAATGAATATATGGTGCCCAAACTGAGCAAAAATATGCAGTTTTTTGATGCAGTTGCTGATATTGATGTGGCCAGAAAGTAAAATGAGATTCTGATGGCTTGTAATGTAAAATTAGTGTACTATTGTTGTTATCATTCACCAATCAAACTGCTCTCTGATTTCTCAAACGTAGACTCCAGCTTGTCATGTCGAGTCAAGTGTTGTCCAAATGCCTGACTCTGGAGACGTCCTACAGAATAGTCCATCTGTCTATGAGATTTCTGTCGTTTATCATCTATAATGAAGAGATGGCCAGTAAACTCTGCTCACATGAATGTAAGTGTCTCTTACCATTTCATCAGGTGTGTTTTTGTTGGCATGAGTTAAAACACACCCTCCTTCTTCCCTCAGATCCATGTCCTTTTCTCAAAATATTCCAGTACGTCACCTCTAGACCGGATAAGTCCGCCTCAGAAGACATGTGGAGTCGTTTTGAACTTGAGGTGATTCATCCTGCAGTGTTTGTTTTGAAATGTATTATGTAAAAATGGGATTAAAGAATCTGATTCTTCTGTCAACAGGTCGTCCGGTTCTTAACCAAACTGTTCACACAGAAGGCCGAAACATGGACAGCTTTTTGTGAATCATCCTGCCAGTGTATTAATGAGGTTTGATTCAGAAATAAAGACTAAAACTGTTCACCCTCCGTATCTGGAAGCAAAACCAGTTGTTTTTTTAAACAACTGGACAAAATGACTACAGAAGCACAATGGAAATCATTGTTCTTGAATCTTTCATAACATTAGAACAAAATGCTACAAAAATATCTGATACTGACCATCCTTTTTTTTTTTTCTCCCATCTTCAGGTGGTGAGGACCATCGTTATGGTTTTACACAGGCAGTGGCTGAAAACGAAAAGCAGAGGAAGTCAAGCGCTGACGAACCGAAGCCGGACGAGTCCTGGATTACAGGTACTGCGAGAGGCTCTGATGTTACTGCACTGGCTGCTGTTGAAGGACTCGTCCTTTTCCGAACACTGTCTGGACGTCTTGCACATGTACGACCAGGTCATTCCCGCCATCAAAGACACGTTTCGTCTAGTCCCAGATCTGTCCGAGAGCGAAGGTGGGTTCGCATATCTACAGTCAGGGTTGGGGAGTAACGAAATACAAGTAACTTAGTTACGTATTTAAAATACAACATTTGAGTAACTGTATTTCATTACAGTTACATTTTAAATGGGTGGTAATCAGATTACAGTTACATCTGAAAAGTATTTTAGATTACCAAAGTGATTACTTTGAATTTTAATGTCATTTAAACAGCGATTGGTGATTCTCTGACTCTGACAGTCTGAAAAAGAGGAGTTAAGTTTCATGTTTTCGACTGTTTTCATGTTTTGTGATAGTTGTTTGTGTGTCATTTTATAATTGTAAAAAAGGTCACTGCAACTTTTTCTCACAATTTGTTTTTCCCCTCACAATTGTGAGTTTGCATTTCACAATTCTGACTTCTTTTTCTCAGAATTGCGAGATTTAAACTCACAATTGCAAGTTATAAAGTCAGAATTGGGAGATATAAACTTGCAATACTGACTTTTTTTCTTGCAATTGTGAATTTAGTATGTGAGTTAAATGTCATAATTCTGACTTTTCTCAATATTGTGAGTTTATATCTCATGATTCTGACTTTATAACTCACAATTGCAACTTTATATCGAGGGGAAAAGTCAGAATTGTGAGATAAAAACTTGCAATTACTTTTTTTGTGTTTGTTCCACACTTATTAGTATTCCAAAGTATTCTAAAGTATTTAGATTAAGTTACTAAACTTGAGTAATGTAACGAAATGCGTTACAAATTACTTTTTAAAGCAGTATTCTGTAATCTGTAGTGAAATACATGTTAAAAGTAACCTACCCAGCCCTGTCTACATTCTATAGTAATGTATATGCCAGTATTACTATATATATAGTAATTAATGCCAGTGTCATTGTGATTGTCTGACTTCTGAGAAACATCTGATGTGGAAAATTTACCGCGCTTAAAGATATGAGTCTTTAAATGAGTTTATTGTGATGTTTTAAATGGTATTATGTTGTTGTTTCATTCCAGAACTGGCTCTGGAGGAGATCTGCAGATCTGAAACCGAGTACGCTGAAGACATGGATATGGAAACGGGGTCATAATGATCAAATGTAGTGTCAAGTTTTATAACGAAAAATGGTTAGTGTGTATGTTGCGATTATCCCCTCAGAAACATTCTGTTTGTCCTCAGATTTTGTCATTCTTTTTAAGACTGAGCACTAATGATCTGAATTAAAGAATTAATTCTACATCATCTGAGGTATTTTAATTCTTTGTGTGATAGTTTTTATAAGCCAAGGTACTGGTCAAAATGATCTTTTGAGATAATCAACAAGAAGCGATAAATATTGCAAATGGAGTCATATTTATTGGGGTTAGGGATAATAGGCTTTATGTTGAATGTCTCACGAACAAACAGGAAAACGGGTTTCATCTCATCTACTTGTGAAAGTGTTTACAGCAGTGTGAACTGACGGCGATGTATGGACCTTTTTTTAAAGGAAATAAGCTAACATCTACTTATTTTTATTGTCGGCATCATTTTTAATATCTAAATGTTAGACGAAAAGCAAACAAACAAAAAACATTGATATCAATCTGCATATGGACACCTGTTATGCTCATCTTTGGTAGCTCATTTGAAGGCGTATTTAGTAAAACGCCTCCATCCACCTTATATTTCAGGTAAGAGCGGATGCGGCCAATTGTAAATTTAATGTGTTTGGCTTCCAGTATCATTCTCTTTATTTATAGCTGTACAAAACAACTCATTATGCTGCTTGATATTGCAAACTAGTATTTCTTATGTATAATGTTTTAATATATAATGAATGTATAATATGTCTTAAATATAAACATATTCAGGTTTGTAGCACAACCAGTTTTACAGTTTACTGCACTTGGATATTTTTCTGGTTATTTCCAAATTCAGAGGAAGCACTTCCGCATTAAAACAAATAAGGTGGATATTTAACAAAGTAGATGCAAACGACCTGAATACCTCTTTTACAGAATACATACAATTATCTCGCTTATTACACGGCTACTCGCTCAAAAAAGTTGCTCCGATTTGAGTTAAAATATTCTCGATAAAATCCTCAAACGTATGCCAGGAAAAAGTAGCCCATTAACAATGCACAAAACAACTGGGTTGGCATCAAGACGAACACAACAATATTACTGTAAAGTCCTCTGAGGTAAATTACAGTACAGTCGATATAACTAGGACGCAAAATGGCACCGTTTGTAAAACTGGCGCGAACAGAGGTCTAAAGTAGCGGCTGTTTTAGTTAACTCGGATGAGCTTTGCTATTGACGACGGCAAATATTAGAAAATACGTTTGTTCGACTTGTGTACATTCGGTGTATGACATCAAATACAAAATATACGGAGTCGTCTACTCTCACGCTCAGTACTTTGATGTCATACATCGATTTGTGCAGCATCAAGTTGAACAAGCCAGAGCTGAATCTAAGAGCGGTGTAATAAAATAAGGTAATAAATGTATGCAAGTCTACCAGATGCTATATAAGACATGGTATATCATGTACTTTTCCATCATGACCCAAATGTGTATTTTTCGCCTGTAGCTCAAGTATGAAATTCTTAATTTACACTAGTAAACACAAGAGTGAACTCACTTCCTACACACCATTTAACTTCCCCTGTGTAGGTCAACTGTTTTTCCAACAATGGGAAATCTGACTAAAATGAGAGAAACAATACTTTGGCAGAAAATTTGACAAACATACTGATTTCAGCAGAATTTCTTTTATATGCAGTTGCAAACATGGAGATGCATGAACATTTAAACAAAACACTGATTAGTTAATAAACCATAACAAACATACCGAAAATTTGACCTGACACACCCAACAGGAATCTGGAAGACTGAACAGAGAGGGACGATAACATGTGATCTAACTTCACATCTCAGGAAAGTGTGTCGCAAGACTTTCCATAGAACTAAAAGCAGTCAAACAACATTTTACAATTTCACCCTCTTTCTGACCTTTAAGTGACTTTGATCGTTTAAATCGATGAAGCCATTTGGCTTCCATCAGGACAGATTATTCCTCACACAGTGATACTCAAATGCTTTTCCAGAAACTCAATGAAAGAGGAAGTAAAATTGATCAAATGTGTTGACAAATGCAAAATACAGAACCCAAATTCCATGTAATTATCCAAACACATGGTGACAACGTTGTAGTTAAAGTGTCCACGTGTAATTTGCTGCATAAATAAGGCATATTCTGGATCTCTGTGCACGAGAACATTGTTACAAACATTCACAGAAGCGTAAACCTGAATGGAACATCAATTGCGAAAACATCTAAACAACATGCTGCCGTGGTTCGAATACACCAACTGATAAAGTGTCAGTATTTTGTGCAAATTCCCAAGATAAAATAAAGCTGACGATCTTTAAGGCGTCTTGACGGCATTTCAAGATGAAAAACAAAGATATTCCCTTTTGCACTCACAAACAAAATGAAAAAGTAATATGGCTTAGAGTCGCAGAAGATAAAATATATATTTATATAGAATGAAGTGTAAAAGGCAAGTGTATGGAAAACGATGCTGGTACGCAAGAAGATTTTAAAGCGGTCGTGACAACAAACACCGATCATTTTATTCCTGGCCCGACTGGAATGTGCCGTCCACAGCAGCTGTACAATGAACAATTGTAGGAGACCTGGTCATGGAGCTGCATAACCAGCTTATGGTTTAGTAGCCGGTCTTTGGCGGCTCCACGTAGGCGGGGTTGTAAGCTGGTTGAGTTGAGCTGTAGTTTGTCGGTTGGGGCGGCTGAGCAAAACCAGGCTGACCGAAACCAGGCTGAGCAAAACCAGGCTGAGCTGGTGGTTGTATGGGGTACGCGGCCTGCCCACCGTCAAACGCAGCCTGGCTGTAGGGAGCAGGATATCCTGGGCCTCCTGGAAACACACGCAGAATTACAGCTCAACTTTGAGTCAATGAAACCTCTATCAAACACTTCGTTTGTAGAGCGAAACTAAAACCAAAAACGATGCAAATTGAACCCTGACTCATTAGGGGTGAGTAAATACAATCCATTCAACAGTTTGGAGTCAGTACAACAACAGATCAGAATGATTTCTGAAGGAAATATATAAATGATAATATATATGATTTCTGAATAAAATATATTAAAATGGAAAATAGTTCCTTTAAATTGTAAAAAAAAAAAAAAAATATTACTGTTTTTACTGTATTATCGATCAAATAAATGCAGCCTTGGTGAGCAAAACAGACTCCTTTTTAAAATAATTAAATAATTCTTACAGACCCCAAACTTGTAAATGGTAGTGAAGCTAAAAACTCTCAACATTTTTCTGTTTTAGTGATATGAAAAATCTCACATATGTGCTCTGAAATGGTTTAAAAATGTTTTCTTCATTTCAACCAGCCATTGTAGCCAAAGAGATTTAAAAAATCTAAACAATTTGTTAAAGTTATAAATCTAAAAATCATTTGTTTTAACAGCAATAATTGCAAAATGCAAACAAATCAAACAAGAACTAAATCATTTTTCAACATTTCTCTTAATGCGGTCATACTCGTGACTCAGAACAGTCATGAGACAAAGGATTGCAAAATGTAAAGACACATGATTGCATTACAATTTCGACATTTACCAGCACATTCATTACTCATCATCAGCCCTACAACTTGGGCTGGCGGGACTTTTTGCTGTGCGAGGTCATTATCTTACCAGCCTCCTGATATGGGGGTGGGGGTCCCGCTACGTATGGCTGTCCCTGATACGGTGCAGTTGGCATGGGCTTCCCACCATATCCCGGTGCCCCGCTGAACCCAGACTGGGGTTGCATTATGGGCTGGTACGGAGGGTACTGAGTTCCGTGGACAACAGGCTGCTGAGGGTATTGTGTGGATACGACTGTAGTTGTAGTTGTTGCTCCCATAACAGCTGTTGAACAAATAAAAGGTCAAAACGATGAACAATGAATGAGTTGATGGAGACTCGCCATTAAAGATGCTGCGAGTAAAATATCAGTCACAATTCTCTAGAACCTTTCTAATTATTATAAACGTGGGTCTCAGGGCAACTTTGAAACACTATTTTGTTTTTAAACTAAACTTACTAACGTCTGCAACCGCAATCACATGCTGCATTTCCATTCCTTAAGTGGTTAAATTTAAGATGCACTTCCTGTTGCGTCAATCATTAAGAGGCTGTTTAAAACTAGCAATACGTACATATTAACTACGATGAATAATCAGCCATTTATTTAATTTTAAATACATTGCATTTCAATTTCTCCAATTTGACACGCAAATCATTTTATATCATTTAATTGTTTCGCGTAAATATCCGTATTATATTAGTAACACTGCTCTACTGATATCAACAACGACCACATTGGCTATCGCTGTTAAAAATGGTCATTTATATCTCAATTATAAAAATAACTTCACAATAACCCTGAATAATATGCTTACAGAAAATAAAACGATCCACCCCGTGAAGAAATGCTGTTCTGCAACCTCACAACATACTTCCAGCCAGGGACCGAAAAGGCTAAAAAAGGCCCATCAAGTTATTTGAGGTCGTTTCAGCCCACGGTAACAGTGTTAAATATCCCAATTCCACAGGAAATCCACGGACTTGGCAACACTGCCAGGGATGTTACAGCTAACTAAACTTTAACTGAAATAAAATAACATTTATGCAACTTTTTATTTTCAGCTAGTTGCCAAGGCAACACGTTTATTTACTTCAACTTGATGTACTAAAATAATTCAAACAAATACAATTTAATATGAAAAAAAACTATAGATATATTTAAAAATAAACTAATAATAACAAAAGCAAAATTAATAAAACTTAAAAATATAAATAACTAATATCTGTTAAGATATCTGTTCCATTCATTTCCACATTTCAGTTTGCGTAAGTTCTGTCTGTTTCCATAGTTACTCATGAGTTAAACACCTGTTCTTAGTTCCGTTGATTACTCTCTCTGTATTTAAGCTCTCACACCGCGTCGCATCTCACCGCAACGGCTAAAAGCGGTCTACACTGAATGCGCAAACCGACCGTGGCAAAGCACTTGGGACTATGTCAGAAATAGAGCGGGAAATCAGTTTACTGTCAGATATTTATTGTCACGCTGCGCCGCATCCAGTGTAGGCAATATCACTGATTATAATAGGCTCGTGTCTTTTAACGTGTCGCGCCGGTCTCGTCTGGTGTAGACAGAGTGTTAGTGCCAGTTTACACTACACCAGTGCTTCCCAAACTGTGGGACGTGGCCCCCCGGTGGGACGTAGCGGTATTGCAGGGGGGCCGTAGCTAGTCCAAATCAATATATTAAAATAATTAAAATATTCCAATTGTTCTAAAATTAGATTATTTTTGAAAGTATGTAGTGTTATGGATTTAAATATATTTGTAAAGAATGTTTACATCATAGTTCTCATAAATCACATAATATTCTTACAAACTTGTTAATAAATGTATTTGTAGGTAAATGTCGGTATATATTTTTTAACGGCGGGGTCGAGGAGCTTTTGCAATGTTTTTGGGGGGCCTTACCCCTCTTAAGTTTGGGAAGCTCTGCACTACACCATTTTCAACTAAAAACGTAAAACTTATGTTTTTCAGCCGTTCATTTACACGACAACTGCATTTTACGGGCCTGAACGCAAACTTTTAAAAACGGGTTTCAAAATGCTCGTTTTTGCGCAAACTAAAAAAATGCGAATATGTGAACATGTCATGTGCATGTCGTAGTGTTTCGTTACAAAGAGACATCAACTACTGGCCTGGCGTGAGTAATACAGCGTTTTTACTTGTTTACGTGGATCCGTGTCAACGGGATTGTTTTGTCGTCTGCACATGAATAACGCAAAGAAAAAATTTGTCGTTGACGTGTAAATGTAGCCTCAGTTTCCCCAGTTCTTTGTTCGGTGTCAGCTTTAGTTTATGTGGTTGTGTTATTATTCCTATTAATATTATTATTCCTGTTTATCTCCTGCATGGCTCTGGTTTATTAAAGAGCGTTCGTCTTTGTGCGATCATTCCAACCACTCCCTGACAGTATCTCAATGATACAAAAAAAGAAAAACATTGCTTCCAGCCAAAAATGAATAAAGCAGGGCAGTGAATTTGATGGACACACTTTTAAGTTCTAAACACAAAAATGAAAACTCTGTCAGGAAAGAATGTTATGAATTTGAGACAATCTGTCTTGTGACAATTATTAACCTCTTTCTGTAGCACATGGGCGCTCACTTTTCCTGTTTGTGTTGCTGCGGACACAGTGAGTCAGACTGGGTGGGGAATCCCAGAACGCTGCAGTATTTCATTTTTCCACTCTCAAAACTCACATTCTAGCATTTGTATCATAGGCTACAAGGTCAGAGAAAGTCTAAACTTGTGGGAAAAGTTTTAAAACATTTCTGCCCTGTTTCACACATGTGTCAGTCTCACGAAAACACATCCAGGTCATAATTCGGCCCAAAAATTAAATAAAAAAAACTATATATTTTGCATAAAATTCTCATTATCATAATACATCTAGACTTTGACTTTTGTTTTGTAATAAATATTATTTTTTCTGTATTATTGTATTTATATATTATAACAGATTATTTAATGAAAACATTTTTCATAACATTATTATAGTATAGTATACTAGACTAATATAGCATAACAGACTACATTATTATTATATTAAATCATTTAAAAAGCCAATATATAAACATTCATGGAAATAATGTCACAGTGAATATGTCTGTGATGAGTTTTAAGAGATTCAGTTTGAGAAATTGCCAAATTTATTTTGGCTTCACATTTGAATGTGGAATATGACAACCTGGAAACATGAACAAGAATAGATACAATATGCAAGCGTCGACACTTACGTCTGGGGTTTCTGCACATTTTGTAGAGGCAGCAGCAGGGGCAGACGCAGCAGACGATGAAAAAAATGATGAGGATCACAAGCCCCGCTACTGACACGCCGACAGCGACATACGTATTATCGTTGCTTTAGGAGAGATTATGAAAAAAATAATCACATTAGAGAAACAGTTATTGTAAAAAAAACTATAAAACTACAAATCTGTGGCAACAATACAGACTCAATCGATGGCATGATCTTTATCTAAGCAAACTAAATTGGGGGATTGTGTTTGGGAAGTAATAATTTTCAAAACCTTGTTTGGTGATGCTAGCGCCACAGAAAGGGTTGTAAATATGCAGCTGGTGACGTCAGTATAAAACTATAAAATTATTTTTCATGAGACAAATAAAAACGCTCACAAAAAACAGTCGTCTTGTGCATCCTCGGTGAGCCTATTCAGTGGATTCATGCAGCAGTATCGGTCATCACACGTCCCACAGCAGAATGTTAGATATTTGCAATCAATGGATTCCTTCCAAATACCATTTCTGGTGACGTAGCTCTTGCAGTCATTATCATCAGCTAAACAAAGCAGAAAAGATGAGAGAAACAAAACACATTGGTCAAAAGCACTTTATAATAAATAGTTGAAAACCACCCCCAAATGAAATCCTTGCCTTCTTTTACTCAACCTCAGGTCGAATTAAGTAGTTCTTTGCAGATTTGAGACCAGATGCAACTGAAGCTATTGTACGCCTTCAGAAGACTTAAAATATGACTATTTTATCTAGATTTGACAGCGTAAATAATAGGGATGCCTCAAGGATCGGTATTGGGGCCGATTAAGCATTAATTTTAGGTTTAGTAGTACGGCAGTAGGTTTGTCAACCACCATTAAAAGGAGAAGAAGAAGCTCAAATACGGACGCAACAACCAACAAAGTCTGTTCTAGATGCACACTTTTATAACGAATCGTTTCAAAGTCATTAGCTGCATCTGAACACTTAAAAACGCTCCCTTCGGAGAATGCATTCCATGGAAGGAAGGCATCAAGGCACATCCGAATCCAAAGTTAGCTTCACTTCCTGTCTCCTGAGATGCCCTCATCCTTTCTGAAGATGTATCCTTCGCTTTTTTTGAAATCCCACAATCCTGTGCTTTCCATTATGTGATAGTTGAGCTAGAAAAGGAACAATGGCGCCTGAAAGGTCAGTTTGTGTGTGAATGTATGTTTTTGACCAACGTTTTCCACTTCTGACGTCACGTCTAGTGAGAAATTAATTTTTTTTTTTAAGTTCTCACCAAAGCCTTCTCTATTTTGCTGTAGATCATTAAACTGTGACGCTGTCTCAGCAGTCTGTCCAAAATGAGTTTCCTGAGATTTCTCATTCGTTCTGCAGAGTCATTGCCTGTAAGGCAGTGAGGCGTCAAGTCAGCTGCCTAAGTTTTTGAATGCAGACATTTATTAACTGTTTATTTTTACCTGCCATCAGATTGGCATTCTGACACCCTGAGCTTCATGCTTTCTAACCCACTTTTTTTTCTATTTGTTGCAATTGTTCTGCTTATTGTAAAAATAAACTACGAGCGTAAGTCAGTAAATTATGCCTTTTCTTTCAGGAACTAATATACCGGTCACCTGTGAGGCATCACTTGTTGCAAGCAGATTTTAAACCCAAAGTATGAGGGAATGCATCACTGTTTAGATGTTTTCAAATCTCTGGAAACATGTTTAGGTTGATAATGATCAAACACAGAACATTTACGCACAATCTGCATTAGACAGATTACAAATAACATCTTTATTTTCTAGACAATGTTTGAGAAGACAACAAAGGAAACCACCACCACTAAACTAAACCATAAAAAAATGACGGGGAAAGTCACATGTCACAAATAAAAATGATACCCGATTCATTTAACAGAAACATCGCGATAATTCGTATAATTAAAGTTATAAAAACACGAACGTTCATGCAACCGAATATCATGTCGTGTGTTTGTGTCTCAAGGCAGATCTCTATACTTGACAGATTTCTGTTTACAAACCGTCAAGAACAAGTTTAATCGCTAAGAAGCCGTTTCGTTTGATATTTTACACACTCACCGACTGTCGCCGTGAATATTCCCGCAAACAGGATGAGAAGAACCGGGACGGTGGACGCCATTGCCCTTCAACAGAGCGTTTAATGCGGATGTTGTAATTTGAGAAGACGCCTACAGCCCTGGACTGAAGTCCTGCCTCGGGAGAAGGAAGGAAAAAAGCCCAATCCCGCTTAACTTTACTGTTTAACTCTAAACCACGAGACTGCCTGTGACCTGTAGACCATAAACACGGGATAAAAGATGAACGTTTTCATGTGTAAAACCATAAACAACACACATAGGCGGTGTTGGACCCACAACAATGGGAATCAGAGGTTGAATAATGGACCGGAATTGTGTCACAATATCTCATCCATAAAATGCCCTTCCCATGCCAGAGCCTTTTTATGTGAAACGAAAACGAAACGGATGCCACAGAATTAGGTCTGGTTGGGAATATGAGCAGGTTTTGTGACATACCAAGGTATGTTTAAGAGTAAGTCAGCTGATAACCTCAACTCTCGGTTCCAAAAACAGAGGTAACTTTCAGGGTATGTAAGTAACCATAGCAACTTACTCTCTGAACATAGAGTTAAGTTAAGTATAAGTTAGTTTTATTAAGAGGTATTCAGATGTCTGTTATTTAATGAATATAGTTTTATTAAGGTAACTACATTTCTAAATTTGTTACATAGTTACTGTTTATATATATATATATATATATATATATATATAATATTATACGTATATATATATATATATATATATATATATATAAAAGTGCTTTATATATAAAGTATAAAGCACTATTATAATGTTTAAACGTTTATTCAATTTATATACAATATAATATATGTCATTATTTTATTGTAATCTCACACACGGATCTGCTTTTTTTCCTTTTTTAAACAGTTTTATATTCTAGAATTTTTATAATAAAATACATATGTGATATCTTGTTAAATATTTAGCATCAAACAAACAATATAAGTCTTATTCTCAGTGAATAAAGATTACTTATTCAATAAAAAGATTGAAAAAATTATTACACAACCACCAGATAGGTGGCGATGTGCACTAAGTAGGTTATGTAAATCGCCATTAAACAAAAGAAGAAGGAGGAAATGGAATGGCGCGCTTTTTCTTAGCGTTTGTTTCCATGGTGAATCATCGATTCGTCGCTCGGTTGAGAATGTCTTGTGTGTTAACCGGGAACATACTCTGGGTTGGCTGAACTTACTCCCAGATGCGTTTCTGGAACCAACATACCTCGAGTAAGCAAGGTTCGGGTTAGTCAAGTGAGAGTTCAGGGTATATGTGATGGTAAGTTAACCTTGCTTTCTGGAACACCCCCCAGGTCAACCAGAAAACAGCTGCCATTTTCCACATCTATCGTGGAGGTCGTCTCAATCTCTTAATTTTTATTTTACCTCACTATGTTTATGTTATACAAGGTATATTATTGTATGCTGACACTTTAAAAGATAAGATGGCTTTCATTCTTAAAGTCTTTTGCAGTTAATATGCATGTTTTCCGCTCAACTCTGTTGACTCAATGAGTATTTCATTGTCTGATGTTCATGTATTTCGAAATTTCCATAGTGTTGCATCCTTCTCATGTGTATTTCATAATTTTGGATTTTTCAAGGTCAGGTAAATCTCTTTTTGGCCCATTTTATGTGTTGAAAAAACTACCCAATAAACTGAATATAATTAGTTTTTCCCCTCGACAAAAAATACAATCTTAATAAGAACTATTATGATGTTGTTTGGAATTGGTAAAATGTGCTTGGAAAAACAAATATTTGATCAGAATATGAACTATAACAGTTGTGCACACACTGTACAGTGTTCTCAAAATGGTGTATCCAAACAGTCAATGTTTCCTAATTCATATTTTCTAATACATGTTATTAATTTGTGATTTTTCCTATCATTGAAATCATGTGATCATATATTCATTATTGTGTTTGATTTATATCCACATATAGGCCAATGTATAGGCCTGACTGCTTTGTTAGACAAAACGGCGGATTCTGAGTTATGATTGGTCAGATCGCCTGTGTTGGAAATCTTTTTCCTTGTCGAAGTAAAGACCAGGAGATCTTGGGATATCTTTTAAGCAGAGGTTGCTCTTTATTGAGAGAACGTTGCGTTGCGTTGCTGTAGTCATCCAAGTCTCTCTAAGCTAATGTACATTGCAGTTTTAAATACAGGAAGAGATACATACAGTGTAGGTGGAGACAATGGGTGGAGACAAGATGTCTGTTCCCGTCATTTCCCCAGCCTTGATTTAATCAGCATAACAGTGTCATTCAAAGGGGAATGCTAATCAGATCAGTCTGAAGGGGGTGCTAATCAAATCACTCTGACAGGTATAGCCCATACCTTTAACATTATCATAGAGACAAAAGGGTTAGCTGTTCCTGAAACTCGTCATGCCAAATAAACAGGAAGATACCCCCTTTAACATTATCATAGAGACAAAAGGGTTAGCTGTTCCTGAAACTCGTCATGCCAAATAAACAGGAAAATACCCACAGACCAAAGGTTAATGTCTGCCTGAATTACTCCCCTTAGACTGTAACACAAAATGTAAAATAAAACCACCATGTACATAACTTTTTATAAATTTGTAATCCCACACCTGTCAATCAAACTTTGCGAAGGCTCAATTGGTATTATTGAATGACTCAAGATTGGTTTCTAATTGGCATTATTTTCCAAAAACAGTGTTTTATTAGATGTAAGGTTTAATTTTTGAAAGTGTTCGCCTTGCTGTCTTTGTTCAGGCGTAAAAATCACCTTGTCTATCTATTGTTGTCTATCTTTGCATTTGACACACTGACCGAGCTGTTACACCTATATTTCTTGTTCTTGTACTTCACTTAATCTGTCTTTCTGCTCTCTGAATTAAGAGTAAAGTTTGTGTTAATCTGACCACAGTTTGCGAAGGCGTGCACAGGGACAGGTTCATGAACGAATCAATCTGAATCTTTTTAATGAACCCAAAAATAGTATTGAATAGGCTCGTTTGAAAAGGCAAACGCCTCGCATTGAAAGTAGACCAGAGTGGGCGACTGCAGGAAAGAGTGAAGGGTGCAATTTCCACTTCTCTAAGTGAATCAGCCACCATGAAACCAGACGGGAGATATCACATGATTCACGCTTGCTAATAAATTAGAAGTAATTTAAATTGTGTTGTTTTTACATTAAAATAAATGATGAACATTTTTAAAAAGTGAAACGTATGCGCAGATGAATTGCTCTGAGGAAGATCTGTGACATGCATCTTGAAAACAGACTGGGTGAATTTTCATTTCATGCTGAGTTTAATTCTGTTTTGAAACAACATTTCTAAATCAGTTCGAGGTCATTCATCATGTTCAGCAACTCGTGATCAAAGTCGTGAGATTTGGAGAAAAGCTTTCAATAATCATGCTTTCAATTTATCATGACATGCACTTAACGGTCTTCTGGACTTATAATGGCCTTATCAAGTGCTCCTGAAGATCTACATTAGCTGGTTCAGTTGTGTTCGATTAGGAGTGGATCTGAACTTTACAGGAAGGTAGATCTAGGATATCCCATTTGTCATTTTAGGTTTCAGAAGGTTGCTCACAAACGTCCCCTTTGAGGCTTATATGCGCCCCTGATGCACACTTTTGCCAAGCCCGCAATGAAGTGATCTCTGCAGCAGACTTCTTCCCAGCAACAGTCAAAGGCCTTGTCCCAAATGGAACCCGAAACTCTAGCGAATATTCCTCCGAGTCCGCACTTCTTTTAATGCCCTAATGGCACTTTGAATGTTGTGCAGAAGTCTGTAAAGACTACACTGTAAAAAATAAAACGTTGACTTAACTTAAAATTTCAAGGCAACTCGCTGCACAGCTTTTTTGAGTTTACTCAACTTTTGTAAAAAACAGTTATACTGACTGAAATTAAGTTGTCAGTCATGCAAAAAATATTTAATTGGGTTAACTTAAGATTGTTAGTTTTGCGGAGAGGTGCAACTGTTTTTTAACAAGCCTTTTTAAGTTGAGCCAATTCAACTTTTTTGGTCTGTAGAACTCAATGTCTGAAGTTGAGTGAACGAAAAAATACTATTGGAAATTGGTACACTGTAATTTAATTGTTACCATCGTTGTGTTTAGCATGCTGAATGTTGAAGTCTGTGTGACTCAAGTATAGTCAATGACACAATATTGTCACAAATTGATGATTGATAATCAACCCACTAAAGTTTCCAACTGTTTGTGTGTTTATAAGTGCTACCGTTAACTTATAAATGATCATTAACTGGCATAAATTAAGATGGTCATGTTATTCATATATATAATTATATATATAGATTGTGAAGTTCAGTTGCATACAAATATATGAACGGTGATTTCAATACAATACAATAATATAAATGAAGTGCTCAAGCAAAGGAAACACCATCCACCAAAATGGTGAGTTCAAAAAAAAAAAAAACATTTTTCTACACTGTCCCATGAACAAATGGTTGCATTTTATTTTCCAAAATTAGTATTTGCAAGTGGGAGGGCAGTTTCTAACTTAACTTAAATAATAAGTTGGCAGAAGTTTTTTTAGGATTTTTTAGAACTTGCAAAACCTTGTTCACAAAACTAAACTTTTTAAGTTTATGGAAAGAAACTTGACGTTTAGGTTGAATAAATGTATTAAACATAGTTAAACTGACTTTTACATAGATTTTTGCTGAGCCAACACAACAAAACCAGTCATTTGAACCTTTTTCAAGTTGGGTTTACCAAACCAACAAGCATGTGAATGTCCAGTCAACAATTCAAATTAAGTTGATCAGACAATTTTTGAACCAACTTATTTCCAATTGTTAAGTCCACTTTTTTTAGTTTTATTTTCCAGTTAACTAATAGATGATAGTTATTACAACTTTTTGCAAGTTGGATTTTTTACAGTGTAGAAGGGATACATCTACGGCCACTCGGCACCCACACATCAAGATTGCGTCATTTAATATGCATTTATTTTATTTAATAACTGTATTTAGGTTTAGGGTTGGGGTAGGTGTAGTTAATAAAACACAATTTGATAAGTAGCACATTTAATTTACTGTTATTTATACTGAGATTTTGTCTCACTCCCGGCCTTTGCTTAGTCCTGGCTTGGCAAAAGTGCGCGTCAAGGGTGCATATCGGCCACAAGGGAGCGCTCGCGAGCAGCCTTCTGAAACCCAAAATGACAAATGGGACACACTACTGTCTTGTGTACATACTACACTACGGTATGTGCATATGAAGTGTGCGTTACGTCACAAAAGTACGGACTCGTATGAAGACTGCAAGTGTTTAGGGTGTCATTTGGGACACGGCCGTTATTAGAACGTACCGTTTGATGGCAGTGAGGCAACAACTCATTCACTCGTTTTCATTCACTTCTTCAAGTGAGCTATAGTAGTGGAGATATGTAGAGAAGAGGGAATGAGGGTATAGAGGGCGATTTCCAATTTCGACTTAAAGGGGCGCTCGGTGCCACAGACTGATCGGTGTATGACATCGAAGTACCGCGAGATCAATTCGAAGCCGTCTACTCTCTTATCGTTCTCGCGATGCTTTGATTTGATCTGACAGAAGAGGCGCGAATTTCTGAGGTGAAACACCTTTATTTTACAATACATTTACATGGATGACTTTTTAAAAGGAATCAATTAACATAACATTACAAAGGTTAACTTAAAGGAGGTTAACCTTAGTTATGTTGGGAAAAAACTACAACTTCTTCTATTCAATGAACATTAATTGACCATAACTTTGATTATGTGGGAACATGAGGTAAAAAAAAACTTCTCCACAACCTGACTAGTTTTCCTCACTGTAACATCAAGTGGATGCAAGGAGGTTGATGTAGTCTGTGTCTATCCTACCAGCGTAAATTAATATTCAGTAGTACCAAGCTATCAAAATACCATAATACTAAAACATGGTTTCTGAGATCATATTCAAAACAGTAAAAAGAATCTACTAATCTGTAAAAATGAGGATAAAAAAGCATACACAAAATTTAAAAATATTTAAACACATAAAAAAAGAGTAAATACATAAAATACTATATTACAATTAGATTAATTATCAAAAATACAAGCATTAGATTGTTTCTTTTTTTATGTCACCAGTAGGGGGTCCTATACACATTCAAGTGGTGTAACTTCACCAAATATTGCATTAAAAAAACAGTCCAAAATCTTTAGGTGTATTTTTCTCCAGCAGGTTTGCTGTTGTCGACTTTGTTGGGTTTAACATTTGAGGACCTCTTTTTTTTTAAGACAGTAAAAAAAAATATTCTAGCATCAAGCTTTTCACATTTCGCAAACATATAGACATTAAATATAAAAAAGCAGTTTAACATATAAAAAAAAATCAAGTTAAGAAAATTAACAATCTGAAAAGGAACTGTGAAAGACTGTACAAAAAAAACATGTGGTTTCCTAATGCTTTAACAAAGATTGCTTTGATAAAATGTAACACTTTTCTTGCCTTGACAGCACAAGCCCACTTTTAAACTGCTCAGTACAGGAAGTCAGTGTGACTCATGACAGAATTATGGAAATTCTGCACCCACTCGTTGTTATTCAGATGCGACTTAGACCCTCAAAAGAAAGAACTCAAAATGGAAAACTTGTTGACACTTTCTTTAAATAGAATCACAGATCCTGCAAGTAATGTTGTAATGTAAAAATCTAAGACTTATTAAAATTGCAAAAATCTGGAATTTTTAGTTTTATTTAGCTTTAGGTAACACTTTACAGTAAGGTTCATTTGTTACTGTAATTAGTTAAATGTACTGTTAGTTAATAAAAATACAGCTGCTCATAGTTTGTTCATGTTTGTTCACAGTGCATTAACTAAACTTAATATGATTTTAATAATGTATTTGTAAATGCTGTAATTAACAAAGATTAATTAAAGCTGTATAAGTGCAGTTCATTATTGGTTCATGTTAACTAATGTTGGTTTTACTATTGTACCTTACTGTAAAGTGTTACCAAGTTTTCTTTTAGATTTTAGTCTTTTTAGTATATCAAATTCTATATTTATACTATACAGCTCAATATTAGTATGTGATTGCTAGAATAATTCTGAATAAGGAAAAAAAAAATTGTATAGAAACTCGTAAAAACGCTAGTAAAACTTTCACAATTACAGATAAGGCAAATGACACATTGAACTAAACTTGAAATTTTGAAAAGTACAAAGACTGAAATACCATTTTCTTTTAAAACTTACTCCAATAATCTTTTGTTTTATTTACAGCTTAATAAAAAAATCTTTACTTTTGCACTGTTGCAAAGCGAAAACTAAACTGAAAGGCCAGACTGAAAATTAAACTGAAATAACTTTGATTATAACACATTCACTAGTCTCGTGTAATAAGTGAAAGTGCATCAACTTCCGCAATCCAGCAGTGACGGATGTGACAGACGCTTGTGGTTTAGTAACCAGTCTGCGGCGGCTGCATGTAAGCGGGGTTGTAGGCCGGCTGACTGAATGTCTCGGAGGGCAGATTACCGGGACCGGGCTGGGCAGGCGGCTGCATGGGGTACATGGCCTGACTTTCGTCATATCCAGGCTGACTGCTCGGATACCCAGGGCTCGCTGGAATTGGAAAAAAACCCCGAATTAATCATTTCCAAGGAAATTATTGGTACATGGTTTCAGTACTAGAGATAGACTAGACTAGAGACTAGAGACTTGTCAGTTACTGGTTTACTGTTTAAAAAAAGACACAAAAAACTTTATTAACTGACAGATTCGATTTACAAGCTTGCCATTCAATTCGATTCAATATCGAGTAATTTGGATAAATCTAAGGCTCAGTAAACAGCAAATTCTTTCAAGGAAAAACTAATGCTGTACACTGTTAAAAAATTACTGTAAATTTTACAGTATAATACTGGCAGCAGGGTTGCCAGCCAGTTACTGTGAAATTTACAGTAGTGTTACTGTAATTTAATTTACAGAATTTCCCTGTATTCTCTGATTACAGTAAATAACTGTATTTTTTTAAATTACGAAGGGTCAATTTACAGCAATATTCTGTAAATTTGAGTCAAACCAACACGTGACCCCAGAATGCATTGCAGTTTACAGCAATATGCTGTATTATTAAAAAAAACAGCCAGCGGCTGTAAAATAATGCTGTAATTTTTACAGTAATTCATTACAGTGTACACTATACAGGTAGTCAGCTGGTACTACATTTCTATATTGAAGGTTAATATTAGCTGATTGTATACAAACACTTATATTATACACAAGGAAGTTTTTACTAGTAATAAAATTATAATACTAACTTTACAATTACATAACTGTTTCTACTCCAATTAGATTTTTTGTTGTTGAAATATAAACATTTAAAATGGCGGCTGTCATGAAAGCTTGACAGATTTATTCAAACATACGTTTCTAACAATATATTGTGTCACAATATATCGCAATATAAAAATGCAACACCGCTGTGTTTCCATCACCTTGTTTTTATGCACATTTTAAAGTATTGCATCAGAAACAAGTAATGGAAACGGCAATTTCGGAAAAAAAAGTTTTTACACTAGCTTGAGGTGGTTTTTGACTTGTACTATGTGGATAATGTGAGATGGAAACATATTTGCCAAATAAATTCTGTCATAGCGAACATTAAACCCATGTGACTAATTGTCTGATGGTGTTGTGACAAACATTTTATACATTTACGTTTGATTACGTTATGGCGCATTAATTCTCGATGTATCTGGAACTCATATGTGTGTGTGCAGTGCATTTTCCCTTTGGCGCTTGCCGTAGAAAGACGAGTCATGTGCAGTTTGTGCACTTTTTTTGTACTGGAATGGCGTGAGTTTTTCGGGTTTGTCCTCTCACATGTGTGTGACGCTTAATAATAAGTCGAGAAGAGTTCAGAATGCTCTTGTTTTCATATTCATTAGTGTTCAGGCGAACCCTTCACGAATGCTCGGTCTCAGTGTTTTATTTACTGTTGGTTACTAGGTTACCATACCACCGTCATCCGCTCGAATAATTTAATGGAATCGCACCTAATTGACCGTTCGCAAAGACCCGCCCCCTTTAGTTACTGTTGCTATGTCCAACAACCCATGCACTCTCACGCCACACATCATGTTCTCACAGAGTAAAGAGGACACTGACAACACGTCGACAGACATATGAAACCGTTTCATATTAAAATTAAAATTTGTAGTTTTTTAAAGAAGTTTAATCAATAAATAGCGTCTAGTGTGTCTTTAATGTGTCGTGACAGATCGCTGTAGCTCCTCGTGAACCGATCATCTCTTCATACTAGTTCATTTATAGCATCAAATAAACATGAATGAACATCAGAAGGAATGTTGTTTCAAGCGCGGAAAGACGTGAGTACACACAATTTTTCAAGTTCAAGTTCACCAACGTTAATCTACTAACTCCTCTGACCGCTTTGTCAGACAAAATGGCGGATTCTGGGTTATGATTGGTCAGATCACCTGTCAATCAAACTGCCGGCGAAGGGTCTTTTCTTTTTTTGCAAACTTTGAAAAGATTCGCTTCCCGTTTTTTGGAAACCCAGCTAATATGTAGCCTGGATAGTGACAATATGTATTGTGTATAGTACACCCAAAATGAAAATTACTGTGTGAAAAAAAAAAAATTAAGTGTTTTAGTGTCAGTACTACATTAAAATACTATATATAATGTTGAATATAATGTATAATAATGCAATGGGGGAATATTTGTGGGTGCTGTTTACAGGTATGAGTGTGTTGAAGCAGGGTTGAAACTAAACTGGAACTAAATTAGTTTTACTCCTCTTCTTACCGACTGTGTGATATGAGGGTGGGGGTCCTGGTGCGTATGGCTGTCCCTGATATGGTCCCGTCTGCATTGGCTGACCACCGTAGCCCGGTTGAGTCGGCACAGGCTGGTAAGCTGGATACTGAGGTCCCTGCATGACAGGCTGCTGAACGCATTGTGTATTCATGACTGTAGTCACTTGCGTTCCTACCACAGCTGCTGTGGGAAAAACAAGACAAAAGGTTTTTTTTATTATTATTATTTTACCACCAGCCTCAATAACATTGTAACGTTCTTTTGACACTAAAACACTTACGTCTGGGTTCTCTTTTGCACATTTTATAGATACAGCAGCAGGGGCAGCAGCAGCAGACGATGAACATAATGATGAGGATCACAAATCCCATAATTCCTGAAATAATGGCGACACTACTGTTCGGGCTGTTGGACAGACTATGAAAAAATATAAAGCAATAAGCATTAAACACTCTTTATCGTGTTCTGGTATATTTCATCTATAATATCTTATTTATATATTACAATTTAAAATTGCAATTCATTTTAGGCATTTATTTTCCCATGTATCAGCAGTTAGATTGGAGACTGGACATTCACTTCTACACTCAATTGGCATCAATTGACCCTTCGCAAACAGTTTGATTGACAGGCCATCTGACCAATCATAACCCTGAATCCGCCATTTTGTCCGACAAAGCCGTCAGGGGAGTTAGTAGATTAACGTTGGTGAACTTGAACTTGAAAAATTGTGTGTATTCACCTTTTTCCGCGCTTGAAACGACATTCCTTCTGATGTTCATTCATGTTTATTTGATGCTATAAATGAACTAGTATGAAGAGATGATCGGTTCACGAGGAGCTACAGCGATCTGTCACGACACATTAAAGACACACTAGACGCTATTTATTGTTTAAACTTCTATAAAAAATTACGATAAAATAAATATGAAACTGTTTCATATGTCTGTCGACCTGTTGTCAGTGTCCTCTTTGGATGTATTTTTCACTGCGTGAGAACATGATGTGTGGCGTGAGAGCGCATGACTTGTCGGACAAAGCAACAGTAACTGAATAAGGCGGGTCTTTGCAAAGGGTCAATTGTTTCATGAACAACCTTTACATTCATGTAAACGTTTCTTTGCTCACTAGGAAAATTTTTTTTCAGAACTGTTCACTGAAAGGTTCTTTGGGGAACCGAAAATGTGGTTCTTTGAGAGTCAAAACTTAGCCACTAACACACACACACACACACTTATAAAACAAGTTTTTTGTCCTTTCCTGCCTTGCCTATGTCACCACGTGAATCACCTCGACAAAAAAAAAAGAAAAGAAAGAAAAAAAAAAAAACGGTTGATGTTGCAACATACTACTCCTCTCTTGCCTCATATGTCTTTAAATTGACTTTCACAACCAAAAAATATTCATTCTTGGTTCTTTAAATATCAAGCAAAGCATAGATCCACCTTGCACTACACAAAGTGTCTGTTACGTGGGGGATGCATTTTGCAAACTGCAGAAAAACGACCACAAGCCCTACAGGAAACGGATGGAGCAATAGAGGGGAAGACAAAGCGCACAAACACATCACAAAAGTAAATTTGACAACAGGGTTTCAGGTTTGAGATCAACTTCAACAATTAGATTGAGTTTAAAAATAAAACGCACTATGGATTTTACGGTTTGTAGAATTATCAGTAGTCAAGGGAGAATAGCAATAACTGAACCCAAAATGAAAATTATACGAGTTTGGAAAGACATGAGGATGTGTTAAAGGTCTAAAAGACATATACTAAGAAATAAATTACTTAAAAAAGTCTTACATAGTGCACATGCTTTGTTTTTGCGCGGATAACCTCAAGCTCGGAAGTAGGCAGCAGTATCTGTTATCGCAGGTCCCACAGCAGTGCATCCCATACCCGCAGCTTTTCCAGGGCCGGAACTCGTTACTGCTGGTTAAATAGCTCTCGCAGTCATCGCCATAACCTTAAAGACCAGTGTGACACATTTTATTTAAAAAACAACATTTCAAAGAATCAGAAAAACTGATTTTTAAAGTAAAATTATTAGTGCTGTGTAGATTATTTTTGCAGTAAACCGCCCCAAAAAAACAGTCAACTTACCGACTGTGACCGAAAATAAACACGCAGACAGAAGCACAAGAACCACGACGGTGGAGGCCATAGCGCTGCTCTTCCTCTTCAGCACCTCACTACCTTCTTCTGAAGAAACCTTCAGCAGTGCCAAATCCTGCTGAAGCCTCGTGAATATTAATTAGCTAGGTAGGCGTTCTTGATCATCAATTGCATAAAGCATTTGGGGTGAAACGAAAGCGAAAGTATAAAAAAAAAACTTGTGAAACTTATCTGAATGTATATGAAAATGAAAATACAGTCAGGGTTTGGATCTTTTTGTTGTTGTTGTTGTTGCTGTTGTTCACCTTTAAGAACCAAAAAAATTATATGAAAGAGATTCGAATTAATTTGGAGCGCCTTGTGTCGATCCAGTGACACGTGGAGATGTTATATTTACTTCTGAACATAAATCGGTTTAGTTTAAGATGCATGCAATTTATTGAACATTAAACTAAAGGCCATGTGATACGTGTCAAAACAGTGCAAATTCTTAGGTTAAAATAAAGAGAAACAAACAAACAAACAGTCGTGAATGGAGAAAGTAAGAAACCCAGCTAACAAAAACATGTTCAAAGAATTTTCTGCTAATTAGCATATGTTGCCTTTTAAGTTATTAAAAAGAATCAGAATGTTCAACATTTTCGTGTTCTTTCAACTTTTGAATGTTCCGGTTTTAAGGCAACATTCCATTTGATCATTTTGGAAACATTATGGGAATGTTCAGAGAACATTCAAATGTAACAAGTATAACATTAAAGAAAAAAAAACATTTGATGAACATCCAACAACACGAAAATATATTCCATTAACAATGTAGATTTTTTGAGAACAATGCTAATTTTTTGAGAACGTTATAAAATAATAGATCACTTTGAAAGGACATCCTGTTAATGTTACTGGAAGAAGTGGTAGTTGCACAATGGACCCTTTCCACAGAATGTGATGACGTGTTTAACGATCATCAGCATCGTAAATCTTGCAAAGTTTCTTATATGTGGATTTATAACCAGTGTTGGGGGTAACGCGTTACAAGTAAATTGAGTTACGTAATCAGATTACTTTTTCAAGTAACTAGTAAAGTAACACATTTTTCAACGCGTTACAACAAATTAAGTTACTTTTTCAAATAAGTAACTCAAGTTACTTTTTCACATGTATTGACTGACTGCTCTCCTGTTGGGAAAGTTGACATCTTTCCGTTATTAATCTCTATTTTGTTACTCTTTTTGAAAGTTGTAAAAACTCTGTGGTTAAGTTTTTTTTTTTTTGATATTTGAGGAAATGAGGACACAAAAATATATTTAATGTATTCTCTCATTCACTACAACTATGATGACTTCCACTTTGAGAAACCCAAATATGTGAAAAGGGTCTATTCACAAAGGCAGAAAAGCATGGACAAGTGTTGATGACAGCCGGTTTTGATTTAGTAACCAGTCTATGGTAATTCTACATAAGCAGGGTTGTACGAAGGTTGAGGTGAGGTGTAGTCTGTGGGCTGTGGTGGTTCAGCTGCTGGTATGGGAGGGAACAGGATGAAGGGAACAGGATACCCTGGACCTACTGGAAAAAGAAAGACAGCAAATAGGCCTAACTTTTTTGAATGTTTGATAATTAAAGATAGGATCTTTTTTATGTATTTATTTATTCAAATTGCACTAATTCCGCTCAAATTTGTGGACTTGACTGCACTGCCACTATTAGATTATAACAAAACTTGAACTGAGTTGAGCTGGATGATTCCACCACTGTCTTCTGCAGAGCTGCTTTATAGCTGTTTCGACTTTGATTTCATAATTGATGAATTCCGCAACATCGACATTATTATTGAACTGAACTGAACTGAATCAACACTGAACTGACTCAGGGTACGTGTACATGACAACGATGCGCTAAAAACGGAAAAGGTTTTCCTTTACATTTTTTGCGCACAAACGTCAATGACTAAAGCCCTGTATTATTTTTGCCAGGCCAGTAGTTGGCGATGTCACTTTGTAAAGAATCACTACACACCTATAGACCTTATACGCAGAAGAAACAAGCACGCAGCTATCTATAGAATTTGGCATTTGAAATGAGCGGTTTATTCATAAATCCGTAACAATTTGCCTTCATGCAAAGTATACAAACCGAAAAATAGAACATTACGAGTGCAGTGCTGAAAAGGGGCGGGGCTAAATAAGGTCGATAGCATAGAGCAGAGCTTCCCAAACTTAAGAGGGGTAAGGCCCCCCAAAACCATCGCAAAAGCTCCTCGACCCCGCCGTTAAAAAATATATACCGACATTTACCTACAGATACATTTATTAACAAGTTTGTAAGAATTTCATGAACTATGATGTAAACATTCTTTACAAATATATTTAAATCCATAACACTAAGCTTACATACTTTCAAAAATAATCTAATTTTAGAACAATTGGAATATTTTAATTATTTTAATATATTGATTTGGACAAGCTACGGCCCCCTGCAATACCGCTACGGCCCACCGGGGGGCCGCGGCCCATAGTTTGGGAAGCACTGGCATAGACTGTAAAAAAAAAAAAAAAAAAGATGGACGACGGAAACAAAAATGCTATCGTTTTCAAAAACGAGCACTTTAAAGCCCATTTTCAAAAGTTTGCATTTTCAGGCCCCCAAACGCTGTTCTCGAACGGCCAGCAGCTGCATAAAAACTTCTCTGCGTTTAACTGAAAACAGTGTCATGTAAACCTTAAAGTAAATAATGATACTATAGTCTTCTGTAGAGATGCTTAGTGGAGTTGATCTCATTTCATGATGAATTTTACACAGTTATTGAACTGAACTGAATCAACACTGAAATTACTTCAACTGAACAATGAAAATATTGTTTTTTTTTAGAGCAGAATTGAAATCTGTTTGCATAATTGGTTGTTATTTTCCTGTTTATCGCTGTAAAGCTGCTTTGAAACTGTACTGAATAAAGGGCTCTAGAAATAAAGGTGAATTGTTGCTCTCTTGCTTGTCGGAGATGGAGTAGACTTGAAGAAAGATCGGCTAGACTTTGTAGTTAAATTAAAATAAAATACAACTCGGTGCTTGCATTTATTTTATTAATGATGTAAGGCAGGAGTGTCCGGTCCTGCTCCTGGATGGCCATTGTCCTGCAGAGATAAGTAAAACACACCTAAACCAGATAATCAAGGTCTTTCCAGCATCCTAGAATCTTCGGGGCAGGTTTGTTGAGGCAAGTTGGAGCTAAACTCTGCAGGACAATGGCCCTCCACGAGCAGGTTTGGCTCCTGATGTAAATCTAAAAGGCATGTTTGGCGATCTTACCAGCCTCCTGATATGTGGGTGGTGGTCCTGGTACGTATGGCAGTCCCTGAGATGGTCCAGTTGGCATGGGTTGCCCTCTGTAAGCTGGCTGTGGGCTATTAGGCACAGATTGGAACTGACTCCCCTGTGGATGGTGTTGTGTTGTGACTGTAGTTGTTGACATCAAATCTGTTTGAAGAGGCAAAACAATATTTAGTATGAATAAAATCCACATCCAGCTCTTTGTACACCGGTAGACTTTGACACTTACGTGGATAATTTCTGATGAAGCTTTTTTCATCGCAGAAGCAGAAAATGAACACAATGATAGCGATCACGAACGTCACTACAGGCACAGCATAAGAAGTCGTATGGTCCGCCATTTGATGGGTAGAATGACTTGAATATTTTAAGGTTTTGCTTTGGACAGATTAGAGAAAACAAATATCAGACATTGAGTGACATTTTCAACAACTGGGGTCCGTTCTTCGTAACTTGCAGATGATTTGACATGATGCCACTTATTCTAATAGTGTTAACTGTACTCTGGTTAATTTGTGGATGTGATTAAAATATCTGGATTAAGTTGTCTGAGATTTCTGTGTGTTCGTGTGTTCCTTGAAAAGGGCAGATTTATCAATACCAAGCAACCTCTCTCTCCTGAAACCAACACGGAAGTGATTTAAAACTGCAATTCATAAACTGGCCACTGGTCGACATGCTAATGCTGCATTCACACCTCTGCGTAATTACCGTAATCTTGAACGCACCTTAATTCCTGCCGCTGAACTTGGCATCGGAAGATGAACAGAACACAGGATCGTCTTGGCATTGTCTGTCAGATTGACTACAATGACAATGGCTGGAGAATATTATAATAAATATAATATATAAATATATAATAATATATAAACTCATAATATTGAGAAAAGTCAGAATTATGAGATATAAAGTCGCAATATTGAGAAAAGTCAAAATTATGAGATATAAAGTCGCAATATTGAAAAAAGTGTGAATTATGAGATATAAAGTCGCAATATTGAGAAAAGTCAGAATTATGAGATATAAAGTCGCAATATTGAGAAAAGTCAGAATTATGAGATATAAAGTTGCAATATTGAGAAAAGTCAGAATTATGAGATATAAAGTCGCAATATTGAGAAAAGTCAAAATTATGAGATATAAAGTCGCAATATTGAGAAAAGTCAGAATTATGAGATATAAAGTCGCAATATTGAGAAAAGTCAGAATTATGAGATATAAAGTCGCAATATTGAGAAAAGTCAGAATTATGAGATATAAACTCACAATATTGAGAAAAGAATTGACTCCCAATTCTGACTTTATAACTTGCAATTGTGAGTTTAAATCTCGCAATTCTGAGAAAAAGAAGTCTGAATTGTGAAATACAAACTCACAATTGTGAGGGGAAAAAAAACCCAAATTGTGAGTAAAAGTTGCAGTGACGAGTGAATTATAAAATGACTCACAAACAACTATCACAAAACATGAAAACAGTCGTGGATCATCAGGTCATGACAGGACAGTTAAGTTGACAGTTGGGCAAGTTTTTTTTTATAAATTCAGTCATTTTGTCTTGTTCAGGACAGAACTAAATAAAAATTTTTATGATCCTCTTAAAAGTATTAAAATGTTGATGAAACTTAACTCCGCTTTTTCAGACGGTCAGAGTCAGAGAATCACCAATTGCTGTTTAAATGACATTAAAACTCAAAGTAATCACTTTGGTAATCTAAAATACTTTTCAGATGTAACTGTAATCTGATTACCACCCATTTAAAATGTAACTGTAATGAAATACAGTGACTCAAATTTTGTATTTTAAATACGTAACTAAGTTACTTGTATTTCGTTACTCCCCAACCCTGCATAAATGCTGCTCAGATTGAGCAGACCTTAAGCATCACCTCTGTTTAAAAAGATGCAATCTAATCCTGTTTACATGAAATAAGCCTGCTCCAGGTTTGATCTTACGAAACTGTTACTATGATAGCAACTCTGGAATAAGCTTCGAAGAACCTAACAATCATGTCAAATCATCAACGATGAAATTCACTTTTTACGTGTACGCGAGGGTCAGCATACAGCACGTGGAACGCAAATTTCGACATCAGAAGAGTACTGTAAATGCGCACCACCAGATTTTTGTAACGCACAGGTCGCACATGCGCATTTCATTTTTTTTGCAGTAATTAGTTTATCCACAAGGTGGCAACTGTGCCTTGGGGATGTCGATTCACAAAGAAAACTACATAAACAGAACAGACTGGAACGCATGCGAGCTACAGCGACAATGGAGGCCTACATAAATGAGAGATTGCGCAAAAAGGTTAGAAAGTACCCTCATTTATTATACAACTCCTGCGTGAAAGAAAACTAAGATGTTTACGTGGGTTGTAACTCGTGGTGAGAAATTGCTCAAAACTGTGTCTGCTTCGAACGCTTTTGTATGCATACAAGTCAAATAAATTATACTTTACAAGGCTGTGCGTTTGACTGCATGTGTATAAAACAAAGTATACCGAGGGCTTAATCCACGTACGAAGAATGACCCCATATTCAGTCTTATAACAATAAATCAAATAACAAGCAAAGCAACATTGCCAACTACTGGCCTAGCAATATAATGCAGGGGTTTTTAATAGTTTTAGCTGAATTTTGACGTGTCGTCGTCATAAATAAGAAAGATTTGTCCTTAGTTTTGATTAAATATAGAAAATTATGTAAAATTTCTTATAAAAGACAGTCATTTTGTGCATCCTTGGTTAATTTTTCCCGTGGATCGTCGCAGCAGTATATTTCGTCACATGTCCCACAGCAGAACTGGCGTGTAAACTGGGGAGTCCACAAACTGCACAATACAAGATCACCTCTGCTGTCATTGTAGGACGTGCAATCCTCAAGGGCTAAAACAAAACAGTGGAACGGTGTTTGAAAAAGAAAAAGAATTCAAGTATTTCATCTGTGTTGTTAATCACCTGTTGCACATTTTAACTTCGGAGTTCATTGTAGTCCAGAGTAAATGGTTAAGAAGATAAACAAGATTTTTTTTAAACTGATATTCACACTATTGTGTTTAACCAGTTGATTCTTCAGTATCTTCTACAGATTAGCATATTGTCAACGCAATACTGTGTTTGCATAAATTACTGTTGTATGCATCAATTCATTATTTTATTTGAACAGAAAGCAAAGTTACTCTTGCAAACAATATATAGGCCCAATGTTTTGAGTAATGAAAACAACATTAAAAAAATGTATCAAAAAAACTAAACGTCTCACACACTTTCGTCTTATCAGTTCCATCTAATTTAAATGACATTAGACTAAAATCCATTTAGCCTATGATTCTCCATTCAATAAGCTACATCATTATGAGTAGGACTGACGAACAAATCATTTTATACCAATTTTGTGATTCATTGAAAAGATCCAACTCATTCAGGAATTGAACTTCTCTAACATGTTTGGACCGAAGTATTAAAGTTTGGAAATGCGTTTTATTTCAAACGTTACCCTATCATATCTTTTTAATATCTAAGTACTTGCACACAATATTTAAGGAATATCTGGGATAATTAGCTAAATAAATTCAAAATTTCTGACATTTGCATTGAATTGTGTTGATAGGGTTAAAAGAAATGTCCACATAAACGGATAATATCCTGGCAGAAAAGTACCAGTACCTTTTCAGGTTTTGTATGATTTGATCTAGTCACTTACCTACTGTCCCGGTGAATAAAACCGCAAAAAGGATCAGTAAACCCGACATATTGCAGCTCCTCTTCAACCAGGCGTTCCTTTGGGATGGTGCATTTCCGGAGACCGTGGAGTCAATTAAATCCAGTTATGCTTTTTTTGCCGATGTAACACAAACAAAGTGCCTGTTTGTACTCCTCCCATGCAAGAGACTCAAGAAGACACCAAAGACCACCAGTGCAATATGAAACATTTTTATTTGAATGCTTTCTTCAATGAAAAATGAGAACATAAACAATTACATACCAACAGACAGAACATGTCTGAGACAAAACCCACTGCTCTATTACAAACAAACAAAAACAATCTTCAAGGTCCGATTGTGAAAGGCGCAAACCTAGATTAAAACCATAAAATTAACCAATACACATTCACAATCCAACAAGTTTACAATCTCAAAACATCTATACTAATTTAGGGTCACAAATCATGGAACAACGGAGAGTTAATCCACTTCAGCAAATTATCTGATAACAATATCAACAACTTTACGGTGAACAAGATGTGAGCGCAATAAACTTGCATTCTCAACACCATTGTAGGACAGTAGCGGCACAATTCACAAGAGCAGAGCAGCATAACCCAGTTGTTTTCGTTTAGTTGACTGACTGAACTGGTGTAGCCAAAGTTGTACTCGGTAAATCCACGTAAGCGGGGTTGTACGCGGGTTGAGGTAAGGTGTAGTCTGTGGGCAGTGCTGGTTGAGCCGGCTGTACGGGGTACATGGCCTGACCACCGCCATTTGGAGCCTGGCTGAAGGGAACAGGATAAGCTGGACCGGCTGGAAAACAAAGAAAGCAATCATTTTCAATGTTCGCCATTTTGCTCAAATAGTCATTTTGTTGCAGATATTACCAGCCTCCTGATTTGTTTGTCCCTTAAAAGGTCCATTTGGCATTGGCTGGACTCCGTAAGGTGGGTTATTTGGCAAATGCTGGTAAGGAAGGTACCGACCGCCCTGAACGTCAGGCTGCAGAAGGTATTGTGTCGTCACGACTGTAGTTGCCGCAGTCACAGCTGCATGAAGAATCAAAGGTGGAATCAAACGTTCTGAAAGCATTTGGCTCTTTTGACGTACATACATTGACACTTACGTCTAGGCCTTCTGAACCTTTTATAGAGACAGCAGCATGGACAGACAAAGCAGCTGATGAGCACGATGATGGAGATCCCAAATAAGGGGGATAGAATGGCACCAATGATCTCACCAGCCTCAGAGTGTCTTCGAGGAGGTTTACCCAATTCCTCAAAGCCTTTCCTTTTAGACACATTTTGGAGAGTAATTAGAAATGCAGTTTTATATTACAAATATATTACGTTACAAATGGTTACTGGAAATCTGTATATGCATCACTTTCACTAGACAAATCTTTTGTCGTCTTGGGACCGAAGAGGTTCGTGCTTGTAGCAAAACGGGAAATGATGGCAAGAAGGTATTTCCTCTTCAAGTTCCTGTTGTGAAAGCTCTCTGAATCTTATAAAATGATAAATACGTCCAGAAATTGTTGTCGATGGCGTACTTCAAAAACAACAACAACATTTTTTTTTAAATTTAAATAACCAAGAGGTTAATTTGTTACAGGTTCCGTTTGGAATTTCCAATACACTTTTAGAATGGTGTTTAAGATTTATGTGTATCTACAAGCTGAACGGTTCTATTGTTCACGTTCTAACGAAACAAAATAGAGAGAAGTTCTGGAATAATAGATTCAGAATAAATACCCAGTGGTAACAGAAATGTGGAACATTTAGTTCTGACGTATAGCCTATTAAGAAAGAAAAAAGCAATTCCTCACAACCAACAGGCGCCCATGCGTAATCTTTTTTGCGGATCGGAGCAGCAGTATTTCTCATCACAGGTCCCACAGCAGAACTTCCAAGGCTCACACAATTTAGATTCATGCCCTTGCTTGCCACAAACCTCATAGCCTAAACAAAAGAACAGAAGAAATGTGAACCGTTTTAAAAAAAGGCAAAATAATTGAGTTATCTGTGTTGTGAATCACTTGTTTGAAGCAGATTTGGTTAAATAAAAATATCAAGAAACCCCTCGAGATGAATCTGTTCGACCAGGATTTTTACAGATATTCAAACTTTTCTGTTTAGTTATCAGTTCGCATAAATTACTCAACTTGTCTGCAGCAACCAGTGCTCGAAAGGGGGCAGTATTGTGTTCAACGAGAAAGACAACAAAATTAAGTTCTTCCAACACAATATTTTAGAATAATCAGTTCTTTCAAAGAATCTAAAATAATTAACATACATAAAACAATATAAAATTCTCAATATTTTTATGAGCTTGTCCAAATGTGAAAGTTCTCTTTATGAACCGTAAGTATGGTGTACATTTTAGGACATCCTGATACCTCAGTCATACAACGAAAAGCCGTCATGCCTCAGACTAAAAGGCTTCAGTCATTGGACAAACCGGCATCGCTAGGGTGACCACCTGGCTATTGATCTGTTGCAGGACAGTAGATGTGATTTTGGGGGACAAGTGTGAGACAGATAAATGTACTACTATTATGGTATGTAAATATTGATTTACATTCGTTGGCATAGCGCACCAATAAATGTTTCTGTCGGTGAGTGTGGAACTTCTGGCAACATTAAATCCTGGAGAGAAGAGAATTATAGATGTACGCACATGTAGCCTATAATATCGGAGCGTCCAGTTTTGCGCGGGAAGGGAATCCACCTGCGAGCGGAGAATCCTGCTTGCTCAATTGATGCACTTTCGACATTTGTCATTATAATAACACCATAGAAACCGCCTAAATGAACTATTAACGTGAGAAGAAAGTCATGTCTGAAAGTTGCTATCAATTTTTTTATTGGTTAAAACGAATGGAGAATATCTCGTTGTATTCCGTAGGTTTTCCGTGGGTGGCGCCGAGCATCCACGGGATCGGCGCATGTTCGTTGGAAATGTTTGGGTTAGGGATTACATGCTTTAATTTGGGAAGCTTTGAGCAGCTCTTGAGGTTCTTATTGAGGTATCGGACGAAACGGCCTCAGACTACAAGTCATCAGACGAAACGGACTCAGACAAAAAGGCATTCGATCTACGGTGGCCAAGAGAGCTCAAAGCGCTGCAAATAATAAAACACATGCAAATTAAAAAAAGCACATGCAAATTAAAAAAAACACATGCAAATAAAAAACAACGTGATCATCAGTTTGACAACACATGTGCTGCAAATCCTCACAACACATGCAAACTCAAAAACGCGCTGCATATACAAAAACGCGCTACATTTACAAAAAGCGCTGCAAATAGTACAAACCACAACGGAAACGTTTCAAGGGGGACCCCAAAAAGTGATGGACCCTACTAGGACGTGCGTCCAAAACCAGTTCAACTCACCCTTCACTTATTCACTAATCACTATATAGTGTACGGCATTTGAGTGCACAATGTGTTCACAATCATTAAATACTATAAAAACTGCAAACAAAAATAAACAACTGTACATTATTTCATGTATTTATTATTTTTAATAAAGTGTTTTTCAGTTTGCTAGAAACTCACAGATGACGTGGTCGTCGAGCCTCAGGCGGCCGTTATGATGACGCCACATTAGTACGCTACAGATGATTAACGAATATTTTTAAATCATCCACTAAATTATCATCTCTTAAAGTTTAATGAGTTAACAACAATGCCACATATTAAAACACTTTTCTGTTAGTGAAACACATTACATTGAGTTAATGCCTACATAATATATTTCAATATTTTTTAGTTTGTGCTGTTGTCAAGTAGGGTCTGTCACTTTTTGGGGTCCACCTTGAAACATTTCCGTTGTGGTTTGTGCTATTTGCAGCGCGTTTTTGTAAATGTAGCGCGTTTTTGAGTTTGCATGTGTTGTGAGGATTTGCAGTACATGTGTTGTCAAACTGATGATCACGTTTTTTTTTTATTTGCATGTGTTTTTTTTTATTTGCATGTGCTTTTTTTTCATTTGCATGTGTTTTATTATTTGCAGCGCTTTGAGTTCTCTCGGCCACCGTACCGATCAGACAAAATACACGGAAGCAAATTGCCATGCACGCAGTTTTCTAACTGTTCAATGTACTAAGTTGTATAAAATATCCCATTGAGTTAATTTTTACATCTTTATTATTCATTTTATTTGTATGAACAAAAAGGTAGCTAAATAACACATTGCAACTAGCTTGCATTGCAAACTATTGTGAAGACTTACAAAAATTAACCATGGTTGTATTATAGTATTTTATTATAGTAAAAGTGTGTTAACTGACTTTTTGCCGGATTGATACTATTTGTATAACAATATTTTACAAATACCATAAACTATATTGTAGCAAATCTATGGTTAATTTGTGGTTACCATGGTTAACTACAATAGCAATGGTTTTTTATTTATTTGTAAAATCATGGTTAATATTCATAAGGGAAGAGCTATTATGTTGTTATAATCACAGCTGTGTACAGTCTGTACAGTGGTTACCAAGGAAACGGCTTTATTTCTATTGTTCCAGCGCCACCTACTGTTAAAGAGTAGATTACATTTTAATTCAGTTAATTCAGACCCCCAAACTCCTTTCAAGCCTTTTAGTCTGAGGCACGACCCCTATTCGTCGTATGACTGAAGTCTTAAAATCCTAAAAAGGATGTCCTAAAATGTACATCGTACTGGTGTGTTTTAACCCTAACCCCAATTTTTTGTGAACCTTCAAATGGTTAATTGAAATCGTTCGTTCACGAATCGCTACTTGTTTGGAGTAACGCATTACTGATCAGATTACAATTTAAGCAACATAAAATATGTGATCAATGTAACGACAGAAAAACACACCAAGATAATTTCAACAAGTGTACTTGCAAACAGAAATAATAACGCGCGGAAAATTGACACGTGCTTCCCCTGGCGCGTTAAACGCGCGAAAATAGTGTTGCGAAATATGACAAATAACCGCAAAATGGCTCTTGAAAAAGGCGAGAAAACAAATAAATGTATTTTTAGAATAATTAGCAAAATAAATATTAGACGTGCACAGCTTAAAGTACATAGTTTCTGATCAAACATCCGTATTGTGTTCATTGCCTACTTCAAAAATATATTTACACAAAAAACAAGTTTGAAAGCGTTGAAACGTTTCCTTCCACACTTACCGACTACAGTTGTGAATAAACACACGGACAGGAGTAGAACCGGGACGCTGGAAGCCATATCTGCTCTGTCGTTGTGTGGAGGGCGTTATGAAAGTTGTGAGGGTTTTTTTTTTTTGCATGACAGAGACTTCTCAAATTAAAACCAAAACCATTTATTTTAAGGTCTAGATCTGACAGTCTTGTTTAGACATAAGATAACAGAAATACATATGTACAAAACAAACAGAACAGAATCTGTTACAAAACCCACTGGTCTATTGCTTACCAACAAAAAGAATCTAAAAGAAATTTGAGAAGAACAATTATATATAAATCGAATCAATTTCTTCTTCAACACTTACAGTCATGGTTTCCATGAAATGAACCAATACACATTCACAAACCAACTCAATTTACAATCTTAAAATATCCCAAAGTGACAGTGCCAATGTCGGATCCTTTTTGTCTAGTATTCTTATAAGCAAAATGACTGAACATTTGATTCCGGAACGGCTGTGAAGGCATCTCTACAGTCCCATCCAGATTGGCGATTGGTCCATTTGGTAACAACAGACATACCCAGCACTGTTTGAGTGAATCTGGAGCGCTGTTATCTTTGGTAACACTTTGACGGGGTATTAGGGATGTCTGGAGATTAGATTCCTTGGAGTCTTTGGATTTTAAAGCCTGAATCACTCCAGCCCCTCAAAATATTACCGTAATAATGGCACTAACAGTTGTTTTCCCAATATGTCGCTACAATGATTGTTGGTTTTGTGATTAGCTTTATACAGTACGAAGTAAGGATTCCATATGGCAACATGACAAAAGGTTCAGTATCTAAACATCTTATGAGCATCACCAGTTTGTTTTGGAAGTAGTGGTGTACTATGGATGTGGGCATTTTACAATGTGAAACAATTCATGAGGTTAAAAAACAATATTTGAATCGATATCATCACTAACACTGTCAATGTGGCGTTTGTTGTTGTTGTTGTTTGTCTTCAGAAATGTGTCAGGACAATGTCTTGGAAAGACTGAGTTGTCAAGTTGCTGCCATTCTTTTCTTTAAAGCTTTTATTGGCGCTTGGCTTTGTACGGCCGTGAGCGTTTCCGCCGGTCGGGTTTGCGTTGTTTGTGGAGCCGGCCGATGCTTACACCCTGTCGGCGACGCACAGATATGTTCTGCTCCACCAGACTCGCTAACATACCTACAAACCACCAAAGGGACATTTGATTAAAATTTCCAAGCAAATTATTTATTTTGAATGTAAACATGAAGATTCTCGACAATGTCTTTTTTTTTTTTACCTTCTTGTGCCAGCATTGAGATGAAGGTGCAGATGAACTCGTCGTAGTTATGAGTCCTCCTCTGGTCATCGATCTGAGGAAGGACAAATAGCATCACTATAAGCTCTCTAACGATAAAACTTCTTTGTAGGGTTGTCACTAACGATTATTTTGGCAATCGAGTAATTGGTCGATTATTTTGGCGATTAATCAAGACATCTGATATTTCTTGTGGTAATAAATATAGACCTAAGCAAAGACCTAAATCTTTAAAATGACTTAAAATACATATATGATAACAATGAGGAAATAAATACATAATATACATAATATAAACTAGGGCTGCACGATTTATCGAGATTAAATCGCATGTGATTTGGCAATGACTCTGTGATCAGTAGTAAATGCTTCTCCATCTGAAAGCCAGAGGGCGCTGGACTGTCAAACACTTGCCTTATACTTTTTCCTTTTCTCCACTTCTTCTTTCAGACACACTTCGTAGTTGGTGATGTCTGCTTCCACGAACTTCAACAAGGCCAGCAACTCCTGTATGACAGAAACCCTCAAGTTCATGTACCATTGCATTACAAACCCGTAGCAAACACGACTAATGAGAAATTAAACTGCGAAAACAAAAAAGTCTCACTTTAGGAGTGTATTTTTCTCCAGGAGGTTTGGTGCTGGTCTCAGAGGTGGCGTCGGTGGACGGCAGGTTCTCCTTGTCCGATTTGACATCCACTGACTCTTTGCCATCCTCCTGCTTCATCTCCACCGATGGTCCCTCCTTAATCTCCTCCTCTTCTCCAGGACAGGTCGCCTCTTCTTTCTCCTTCTTCTCCGCACTACCTGATTTCTTCAACCCCTCCAACATTTCTGTCAAATGACATCAAAGTTAGCTGAACAACTTCAATACAGGAAAAACTGATGAACCGTGTGCATTAAGATCGAGAAAGTCTATTACGAATACAATTTGATTTCAAAATGTTACTCTCATTTTCACCTATAGGTGGCAGGGCAAACAAGATGCCATCCTCTTGCAGTTGCAGCAGCGTTGAGCTCACTAGAGTCCCCAAGTCTCGGACGGCTCGATTGTGTCGGGCATCTAACCGGAGCAGCCCCTCCTCTTCTCCAAACAGCACACGGCTCAAGTGTGCCGCCACGGGGCTGGAGGGACGCGTAGCTGCTTGCGACCGCGCGGGTGAGCGCAGTGGTGAGTTGAACGCGCTGCCGATCTCAGACGCCGTGTCTGTGCTTTCGTTACTGGGTGTGGGTGAAGGCTGGCAGGCCGAGGTGATGCTGATCCCGCCCGTGCGTCCCTCGGTACGTACATTCAGAGGTGTGGATCCTGTTGTGGCCATGGCGTCCTTCCTTTGGGCCTCCTTCTTGAGTTTCTCAGCTAAAACGCTGAGTGCTAGCGGACCCTCCATTGCCGCCACCCCGCCCACTCCGCTTCGGCCCATGGTACGTGCGCGTAGCCCCACCTTTCTTCGGACCCTGCCAATCACACACACAAGCAATGGAGGTCATAGGGGTGTAATTACACAAAAATGGTGGTTTAGTATATACTCTGGATTTTGAAGTCAGTGTTCTGTATGGTTTTGGTACAGCAGGGTGAAAAACAAAACAAAAACAGCCTTTTTTTCCTATATTAACCATTATGAAAAAATTAATAATCAAATTTTTCAAAACTACTGCCATGATCAACACAAAATAGGTGTCAAAATAAGCTTAGAGCTTGAACATTACAATGGATGTAGCCAATTTGATTAACTCCTAAGTCGTGAGTGCGTGAGTTTTTTGTTTTTTTATTCGTGAAATACTTTTTTGAACAATGTACTGCAATGTGTAAAAAACATAATACAGCTCAGATAGTGTTTTTAAAGGTCTCACGGAGTAAGATACAGCAAGCACAATTGTTTTGGGCTTTGACTAAACTTACATAAGGATGCGGCATTTATGTCACATTTTCGCTCGTAACTGCATGAAACATGTTCCGATTCTGGAAAATGGCACGTTATTTATAACAGATTCTCATGATCCATAATCAACATAAACCTTTGAGTCAATCACGAGATATTACAACACATTAAACTCCACAGGCGCGAACCACAATCAAATGTACATGTGGCGTTTGCACTTATAACTTCATGAAACATGCATAGATCGTAGAAAATGGCACACAATGACTGACAGTGGATGCTCCCGATGGAAATCCAAAATCAACATTATCCATTGCGTCGATCATGAGATATTTCTCATATTTCTCATGGAGGAACAAGAAAAATTAGGGGGACGTCAAGGGCTAAACAAAAAGGCCACCTTGGTTCCGAATGCTGTAACTTTTGATTACCTTATGCTATCAGGAAAAATAAGAGAAAAATAATTTCTCCTACCTCATTTCCTGACTGAGTTATTGCATGTCAAATAAGAAAGACATGTAAAATTATAATAAAAAAATTATATATTTTGTCTTTTATCAGCAGTTCCTCAGCATGAGAATGTCCAAATTTAATAACCAAACAATACCTACCTTTTGACTCGCCTAGCTATAGTTTTGGAGTTACGAGTCTTTACTTTTGTGTATGTCACTCAGAAAAAACAACTCTAAAAAAATGTAAACATTCGGTTTGAATACGTGTATCGTTACACCCCTAGAAGATCAAGCTCAAAACGTACTATATGCGAGTACATGAACGCCACGTTTACGTAATCGTTCTTCGGTAAGTTTTCAACTGCTTACTAATATCATGTTGCTAAGTAAGCATGTTAGGTAGCAGTTGTAGTGGTATGTTTATAGTTAGCTGAACAACACCACCTGCAGATTAACGGTACAGACATTTGAAGGAACTATCGCCCTCTTGAGTACAGGAGGTTTGTTACCGCTACAAGAACATTTTAAATTAAATGCAACACTTTCTCAAATCTTATACCTGCTTGTGGCATCTGTTGTGCTGCACTCCTCTTCATCATCCTCGTCATCCTCGTCATCAGAATAAGGGGGCTGAGGGGGGCCAGGTAAGCGTGACCGTCCCACACCCGCAGCGAGATCCTCCTCTTCCTGTCAATCAACGAGCATACAGAATATACATATATCACGCAAATTTAGTCCAGATATTCTGAAACTTAACCCGATCTTACCTGCATGGGGGACTTGGCGTAGTTGTGGTTGTCCAGGAATGCTGGCAGACGCTGGACGATGGGAACAGGTAGAGGGGCTGGTGGCGGAGCGCCCACTGTTGGCAAGGTGGCAGGTTTAGCCATGGGTCTGACTTTTCCAGCGGGACTTGGTAGAGCGGCAGCACCTTCCTGAGTGTCTGAAATGACATTTTTTTATTCACATAGACCACAATGGAAACTGGTATGAATAGTTTTGAGGCAAAAACTCTCCCACTGATGTCATTCCTAGCAAGAGTAGGCCTTAAAACAAAAGGTTCTACATTTAAATACATTTGAAACATTATATTCAAATCAAACTGTGTGGGGTACCTGTGGGTGTGGCCTGCTCTGTACCCAAAGATATTGGCGTATCTTGCCCTTCCTCCTTTTTAACAGCAGAGGGCGTGTCTTCTGAAGACGAGGAGTCTTGCTGCTTACGATCCTGACCTGAATCTTGTTGGGTCATCCGAACGACCTGTAGCAGGTGCAGTGGCGTACATAGGCATTTACAACTGACTGTACCGTACACAGAGAAATCATTCACAGAAAGCTTTTAGAAAGAGTTTGTACTCACTTTTTTCTCTCTAACCTGCTGGAGCCCTTCTAGAATAATCTGTCTGTTCCGCTTCAGGACGTCCAGCTTGGACTCGTATTTTATCCTGCGATCTGGAACCACTGCCATGAGATTGAAGCGGATGTCATGGTAGGGCTCTCTGAGGGGAAAGACGACACATCAGATATGCTGGAAAGCAACAAAATGCTTAAATAATAAAATTTAAAAATAAATAAATATATATATAATATATATAATAATACATATATAACTATATATATATATATATATATATAAAATGTACATAAAAACTTTTTAATATATGGATATACAGTGCATCTGGAAAGTATTCACAGCGCTTCACTTTTTCCACTTTCCAAAAGAGATTAAATTCATTGTTTTCCTCAAAAGTTTATATTCATAAAATATCTTAATGGGATTTTTCTAAATCAGAGAAACCGACTGTTGCCATGTAGAAGATTCAAACCGTTTTAAGTCCAAAAATGACATGTACAGAAAGAGCCAAGTAAAACGTGAATTAAAACATTGCAATATTCTTGATGTTCTATATATCATTTCCTCATCCTGTTGACCAGAGATCAGTCTAGATCTTACCCAGCAGTGGCCAGTCCTATTCTCTCCATAATGACCCGTCTGGCTTTATCAGTCCACTCTTCATCTTCACCCCACGGTCCTGAGAGAGACAGACAGATTATTATCTAGCCCTCCGTCGGACTGTCAGTAAAACGGTCTTTTGTGAGTTTGAGTCCTCACCGTGGTCGATGGGATACGCCTTCAGCCCATCCAGTTCAAACAGCCGGTCTTTGATTGGCACGTAACTGACGAAGTGAAACGCCTCCATCGTTCGCACGGCGCTGATGCCGTTCTGTTTCTCCGGCAGGTGCCGCGGCTCCGGTCTCCATGGAAACAACACAAAAACAATAACTACAAAACAACAGATTGAGTCCAAAACTGATTGTTTGTGCAAAATCTACTTATTCTATGTCTGTGGGAGAGAGTCATATTAAAGCTGACTCTACCTTGCATGGCTGTTGTGTGCTTTCGCCAGCTCAGGGGCATTTCCAATGGCGTAACCTTTACTCTAAGAAGTCCAAAAAATACAGATGTGCTTTAAAACACAAGCGCTGAGAAGATGTAAACGTGTCTTATGCTATTTTGTTAGAGTGCACTGACTTTCAGACATTTTTAAGCATGACTTAAGAGTCCAAACGTTGTCTTTATGTGTAACTGACCTCAGGACTGAAGCCTTTGGTGAAAGCTTTCATGCGGCTCAGAGCGTTTCCCAGCTCCACACCGCTGCAGTTCAGAAGCACACTCAGAAGAGCGTGAGTAGCACAGGAGTTCGGTATCAACTGCACACAACAATCCACAAGTGGACAATAGAACACGGGGAAAATAACGGCAGATTTATGTTGAAAAGCAATTGTTATTATCAGTTCATGGACAAAGAAATGAACTAAATCAATATGGACATACTTGGTGAGCAAAAAACATGTCATTAACAATCTCATCATCGATAACGGATGTTTCGTCCACCAGCGTGGAGACTTTACGTCGAGATCTTCGCTCCTCGATCCACTTAAAGAGGAAGATGAAGCCATACACTGGACTGAGGAGAAGAAAAAAGACAGAACAGTTTCAGAACAATATATCTATTTTATATATATAAAATACACTCACCGGCAACTTTATTAGCTATACCTGTCAACTACATGTTTACCCAAACATCTAATCAGCCAATCACATGACAGCAACTCAATGCATTTAGGCATGGTCATGATGATCTGCTAAAGTTCAAACTGAGCATCAGAATGGGGAAAGAAGTTGATTTAAGTGACTTTGAAAGAGGCATGGTTGTTGACCGAGTATTTCAGAAACTGCTGATCAACTGGGATTTCCACGCGAAACCATCTGTAGGGTTTACAGAGAATGGTCCGAAAAAGAAAATATCCAGTGAGCGTCAGTTTTGTGGGCCTTGTTGATGCCAGAGGTCAGAGGAGAATGATTGTTTGGAGCTGATAGAAAAATAACAGTAACTCAAATAACCACTCGATACAACCGAGGTCTGCAGAAGAGCATCTCTGAACACACAACACGGCCAACCTTGAAGCAGATGATCTACAGCAACAGAAGACACTCCTGTCAGCTGAGAACGGGAAACTGAGGCTATAATTCACAAACCTGGACAATAGAAGATTGGAAAAACATTGCCTGGTCTGATGCGTCTCAGAATTTGGTGTAACATAACAACATAAACACATGGATCCATCCTGCCTTGAATCAACAGTTCAGGCTGCTGGTGGTGTAATGGTGTGGGGGATGTTTTCTCAGCACACTTCTTAGTATCATTTGAGCTTCATATAAACGCCACAGCCGACCTGAGTATTGTTGCTGACCATGTCCATCTCTTTATGACCACAGTGTACCATCTTCTGATGACTACTTCCAGCAGGATAACACGCCATGTCGCAAATCATCTCAAACTGGTTTCGTGAACATAAAAATTAATTTACTATACCCAAAATAACCTCCACATTCACCAGATTAGAGTTACATATTAGGACTAGATGGCAATATCCCTTACTTTTGCACCTTCCTGAGATAAGTGGGGAACAGATGTAGAGGTCATAGGGATAGAGGGAAGGAAATACAAAGCTTCAATGGGGTCATCAGGTGGGCATCCTCTTTCCTTGGCGTTTCAATGGTATATGCGCACGACCTCCAACTGGCGTCCCAGTTATGCCCCCCTCTGCTTTTACCCCCCTCTGTGCTCCTGTTGTTACAGGGCCCGATGTCCCTCCTCTTAATCTGGAGCCATTGGCTCTGGGAAGGGCCTTAACAGCTTGCCAAAGGGCTTGGCCTCAGATTCCTAAATCCTTAAAGGATTAGTTGACTTTAAAATGAAAAGTACCTCAAGCTTTCCTCACCCTCAAGCCATCCTAGGTGTACATGACTTTCTTCTTTCTGATGAACACAATCTGAGATATATTAATAAATATCCGGACGCATCCAAGCTTTATAATGGCAGTGAACGGGACCAACGAGTTTGAGCTGAAGAAAGTGCATCGATCCATCATAAATGTACTCCGCACTGCTTCAGGGGGTTAATAAAAGCTTCTGAAGAGAAGCGATGTGTTTGTGTACGAAAAATATCCACATTAACACGTAGTTTTTTTCCATATTCAACTTGCAAAGAAAATGTAACGCCTCTCACAGTTCACAACACTTACGCTACGCCTATTCGTAAGTTGAATATGGAAGGCGGTCTGGCAGAAGCTAGATATTACACTTTATAACTTGTTTATAATTCAAAAAGCATCGCTTTACTTCAGAGGGCCTTTACTAACCCCACGGAGCCGTGTGAAGCACGTTTATGATGGATGCATGCACTTTTTGAGTTTCAAACAGGTGATTTCCATGCACTGCCATTATATGATTATTAATATAACTCCGATTGCATTCATCTGAAAGAAGGCTTGAGGGTGAGTAAATCATAGAGTAATTTTCATTTTAAAAAAGTGAAGTAATCCGTTCAGTACTTTGATGACAGATTTACCAACAAAGCCTTGACAGCCAACTTCAACAAGGCACACTTTTGCTTTCCAGCCACATTGTTCCACGTCAGCTACTAGCTTAAGGCTCTTACGTTCGTAGAGCATCCTCGCAGGGCACAGTAAAGCTCTGATATACACAGTGTGGAGGACCAAATCACAAGGTCTGGTCTGAGATTGGTAACTAGAATTTCAAGTGGGAAACAAAGCCTCTGATTAGATCCAATAGAGCTCCTTTGGATATGTGATAGAACAGGAAATTCGCATCATGGATGAGCAGACAAATCAGCAGCAACGGTGTGATGCTCTCATGTCGATATAGTTCAAAATCTCAGAGGAATGTTTTGAAAAATTAAGGCAATTCTGAAGGCAACTCGGTACTAGCAAGGTGTAACCAGGTAACCGGTGAGTGTATCATATATGTACAAAAATATTATCATAAATATTATTTAAGTTATTAATATCATTGCTAAATTTGCATTATATTAAAATGACAAATATACAGGCTTAAAGTGTTAGTTCCCCCAAAAATGATAATTCTGTCATTAATTCCTCTCCCTCATGTCGTTCTACACCCGTAAGATCTTCGTTCATCTTCAGAACACAAATGAAGATATTTTTGATGAAATCCGATGGTTCAGTGAGTCTCTATTGAATCAAGATAATGAACACTTTCAATGTCCAGAAGGATAAAATAACGACTTTTCAACGATATCTAGTGATTCGAAGCTTTACAGATCTTTTGTTTCGAATCAGTGGTTCAGTTCCCGTAACAAACTACCAAAATCATGTGCAGTATTGAAATTTCGAATCACTTATGATGAAACGAAGCCTCGTTTACAGAAATCACGCGACTTTGGCGCTCCGAACCACTGATTCGAAACAAAAGATTCGTAAAGCTTCATGAATCAGTGTTTTGAAATCGGCCATCACTAGATATTGTTGAATAAAGTCGTTATTTTGTTTTTTTGGCGCACAAAAAGTATTCTCGTTGCTTAATAATATTAAGGTTGAACCACTGTACTTACATGAACTGTCTGGACATTGAAAGTGTTCATTATCTTGCTGTCAATAGAGACTCACTGAATCATTGGATTTCATCAAAAATTTCTTCATTTGTGTTCTGAAGATGAACGAAGGTCTTACGGGTGTAGAACGACATGAGGGAGAGGAATTATTGACAGAATTTCCGTTTTTGGCTGAACTAATCCTTTAATAATGACAAAAAGTGTAAGTGTTTGATAAATCCACCTTTGACATTTGCTCTGAAGATCATAGATCTCCTCCACCTGAACGCCCTTCACACCTGTGTCCAAAAACACAAGCCATTACTCTTCCCACATTAATTCATTCATCCAAAAACCCATTTAATATTAATCACATTCAAACACCATTACTCATATTTAGACAGCAATTGACACCATAAAAGCTATAAATCTTGTTTGCATGTGTGTGTCATACAGATTAAACTCACCAAAGTCCTCCACCAGGAGAGTGAACAACCCTGAAAGTATAACAATATTAATATGAGTGTGTTGAATTTTCATATGCAGTGAATTCAATACTGTTCTACGATATAGCGAGATAACATACGAACTTACATCACAGGTTTATAAATAATTAAATAATGATTGATAAATAGCTAATATCTTAACTCCGACATATTATAAGCATACATGTTGATTTAGAGGCTCACCCGGGTCACTTTCTAACTCCAGCCAACCTTTGTTCATTTTCGCAGAAATCAGAGTCAGCAAAACTCCGCTAAATCATCGACCAGTCCATAATATTATAAAGAACTACACCAATCATTTGCTAGTACATATTTAATCCATCTTTAGACGATCTCGACGGCTAGTAAACACAATAAAGAGCAGCGCCGTCGACTGTAATTGACGTCATTTCGCTGCGCCGTGAGTCAGTAGTGTAATGCCGCGAAGGAGCGCTGGAGGCGCTGTGCTGTGAAGTTACGCGGACATGAATGACAGCTAGTTTCGTAATGACTTATTTCTTCGTTTATTGTTTTTCCCGGTGTATTTGTATGTGATTTTGCTATATATCAATGTAAACAGTTAATGTGGGAATATTTTTTAAGCATTACATAATTATTAGTTTAAATACCGATATTTCAAATAATGATTTGTATAGTGTATCATGACCAAGGAAACTTTTGTTTACATTTATTAATAATATAATAAAATATATTTATTAATATAGTATTAATAAATGTAAACAAAAGTTTCCTCTCTCTCTCTCTCTCTCTCTCTCTCTCTTTCTCTCTCTGTCTCTCTCTCTCTCTCTCTCTCTCTCTCTCTATATATATATATATATATATAGAAACTGATACTGAATTTTTGACTTAAACTTTTAAAAATTTTAAAGTCATCTATAGTTGGATTATTTCTTGGGATTTACACAATAAGAAACCTTTGTTAAAGTATTGCTGTTTCATAACATGCCATAAATGCTTCCTAATTACACAATAAGTTGCATAAGATCAATAAAATGCACTTTAAATATATCACGAAATAAAACTTACAAAATATACATTTACTATATATCATAAACAATGATATTTTAGATGATGTAATAATATTTTAATACAATAATTAAAAAAATGCAAACATATCATACAGATATGTGCTAAAATGTGAAGAACACAAAGATTACAGAATAATACGATTCATTATAAATTACGTTACAATTGACAAAATAATATAGTATTTATAAATACTATAAATATAGGTTAAAATGCAAAAAAAATAAAGAAAGAATGATAGCATTAATGAAAGTATATTAGATAAAAAGTATATATACGTATATATATATATATATATATATACACATATATATACTTTTTATCTAATGTACTTTATATATATATATATACATACATTATGAAAGATAAGTGCAGGTTTGTATCCATAAATATGATACATTAATCAAAGCGTATTGTTACATGATAACTTATATTATTTTATAATTTTATAATATAATATTTATGATGCAGGCTTAAGTAAAATGCAATTATATTTGAAATATTTACACACAACCTTTTCCTAAACATTGCTGTTTTATAACACACCATTAAATATTTCCTAATTATATAATAAATTACATAACACGCAAATGAAATATATAACCGTATTTCATCGCAATAAAATAGTCTTATGTATCATTAAAAATAATATTTAAAATTACATAAGAATATTTCAATGCAATATTTAAAATATAATTTGAAGTAGCAAATTATAATATATTATTTGCATTGGATATTGGATATCCACACAACCTTTCCAGAAACATTGCAGTTTTATAACAGCCTGTCATGAAATGCTTGCTTATTATATAATAAGTTATATAATATGTATCACCTATTTACATATAAAAGGTCATGCTATATAACCTATAGGGCAACTGTTTAATATGCATGCAATAATTGAATATAATATCTAAAACATAAAAAATGCGTGCATGTACTATGTAAAGATATATGCTAAAATGACAAATAAATGAAAGTACATGCTTCCCATTTTTTTTCCGAAAGCACCGTGATTGACAAGTCTTGTCTTAAACTTGCTTTTGTAAGTCATCCAGATGGATTATTCTAGGCATTTACACAACACGCCACCTTGTTGTATTTACTTTTATGCAACCCTCTAAGTGATTATGAAACACTCAGTGACATTCAGCCCCCCGGACCGTATGAAGAGCGGAACTGTTAGATTCAGTCTGTGCGCCTCGACGGGCGTTTGAGGTCGGTGCTCGTGCACAATTGATAGTTAAAATAAAAGAATCAGTGAGTATTACAAAAATTAATATTAATAATTTAATGTATCACAGCGCAACCGCGGGATCCTAAAAAGGGTGTAAAAAGGTAAGACGCCGATTTAACACCACATACGCTCGTTTCGCTAGCCTTAATGCGTTTTAGTACTTATATTTGAGCAGAGTTAGCGCGGAAGCTAACGTCAACAAAAGAGAGCGTCGCGCGCTCGTGCTAACGCGCTAACAGCTAGCGCGCTCGTTAGGCTTGAAATAACGCTGCGTTGTACACGGAACGCGTGTAATATGATACAAAACATCTAGATGTTTTAGTCTAAGGTGGTTTTGCGCGCATAATGTGGATGTTAGGTGAGTTTTCAGGCTGCTTGTTCATCTGTTGTCGGCGCTGCTGGTCACCAGGTACAGTTATGTAAATGTGCCTCATTCACTTCAGTCCACGAAAGCGCTTTGAAGCATTTTTCTGTCGCATGTAATATCAAAATGGGTTTATATACTCCCAGTGTAAGGAAATATGATGCGGGTTTTATATGATGACAGCGCAGGTGCGGGATAATCTTCACGAGCGGTTTCATTTTACACACAGTCACTCTCATAATGGAAAAGATGGGCTTTGTATCGAAACAGTGTTGATTTTGGTTTCTGTACTCGTTTACTGTGTAAATTACACTGTTGGAGTCGAGGTCAGTGGGATTGTGATTGTGTGTGAATTCAACATCTGATGTGATTTAAAGTCATTGTGTTTCTGCCTTGAAGGAATGGTTTAGTTCACCCAAAAATGACATTTCTCATAATTTACTCCTTCCTCATGACTGTCTGCCTTTTGTGGGGCACAAATGGAGATGTTTTGCACAATGTCAAACCTGCTCTTTGTATATATAATTTAGACATTGACAGCTTTCTACAGCTTTTTGTGCTTATAGCTTTTCGTGTGTGTCTATATATATATATATATATATCTATGTATGTGTGTGTGTGTATACAGAATAAATATTAAAATATATATATATATATATATACACACACACACACACACACATATATATATATATATATATATATATATATATATATATATATATATATATATATAGACACATATACACACACGTGTGTGTATACAGAATAAATATATATACATATGTGTGTCTTTACGTGTGTATATATATATATATATATATATATATGTGTGTGTGTATACAGAATATAAATATATATATATATATATATATATATATATATACACACACACACACACACACATATATATATATATATATATATATATATATATATATATATATATATATATATATGTATGTATATGCAAGCATAATATCTAATAGACCTAATGATATATTTTTTATTTTTATGACTTTGAGACTGACTGAACATGAGTATATATATATATTTAAAAGTATATAAATATTTATAGGCCAATTTTGTTGCATAATAAAGTGTTATAAATAAATATAAAAGACTTTATTGTATCGTAAAGTGTTATCTATCACAGGTAAACATCAAAGATGGCATAAAAATAGGCTGTGTGAGTGTTGTGCGATCCGTGCGTCTGAAGGTGCAGGTGGAGCGGTTGTTGTGGAACAGGCTGTGCCGTACTGTGTGAATGTGTCAGTGTGTCACGGGCAGCGTGGCCTACATTCACACCGCGCACTGGCTGGGAAACGCAGCCTTCTCTTATATAACCCTTCTTATGTAAGCAGGCCTGAATCTCTCGCTCCCTTCTGTTTTTTTTTTTCTTCTTCTTCTAGATCTTTCTGTTTCTTCTCTCATCACATTTTTTGATTGGAGTTCTTCGGTCGCTCTTTGTTCTCCTGTTCCTGAACTGCGCTTTTTGTGAGTCGCGATTTTGATCTGAAATTAGATTGTAGCTGAGAGTCGGCCGGTTTAAAGCGACTTACACAACCCTGAAGTCTGTGTTAACTTTGTGTGGTTGCATTTTGTAGCTATTTTTTTATTTATTTATTTTTTTTGGGGCTTTCATACACTAGTTAAGCTGAAAACGAAGTGTAGTGTGTGACCATCTTGTTTTGTTTTTTTTTCCTTCGATAGAAATCCACAAGTTTGGAGCTAGTTCTGCAGACTGACATCTTTGTTTGTGTTTTGTACGCCTAAACGCTTCTGACATATTATATGTTGTTTTTGTTTTAAATTTTGCTGATTTTATAATGTCGTGTAGCTTTGCAAACATAGATTTTTATGCTAGAATGACTTGTAATAGTCTTGAAGGCATCAGTAGGAATCTCCTCTTTCACTTTCTTTTTCATTGTACGTTTCCAGTACGTATATATATATATATATATATTTTTAGAATGACTTCATAGCTGTAGAATCTCTAGCTTATTGCAATTTTTCTTTATTAAAGAAATAAGTACTTTTGTTGAACAAAAATGTGAAGAAAACAGATAAATTATAAAAATGAAAACTGGTCATTAATTTGTACCTGCAAGCAACATTTATTTACTCTTACTCTTGTCTGTTTAAATACACAGTATTTTGTTAATTCAATCAGAAAAAAAAAAAAGAGAAATTACTATTAAATCGTATTTTTTTATGACAAGGAGTTAATAGATGGAAAATACACTACCTTTTAAAAGTTTGAACGTGTGTTTCGCTCGCCAAGGCTGCATTTATTTGATTAAAAAACATCTGTAAAAACTGTAATATTGTGAAATATTTTTACAATTTAAAACAATTTATTTATTTTTTAATATTTATATAAAATGTAATTTATTCCTGTGATCAAAGCTGAATTTTCATGTCACGCGATCCTTCAGAAATCATTCAAAATTGATTTGATGCTCAAGACACATTTCTTATTATTGCTAATGCTGAAAACAGTTTTTGTGGAAGTCAAGATACTTTTTTTCTCCAGGATTCTTTGAATAAAAAGTTTGCACTTATTTGCAATTAAATCTTTTGTAAAAGTATAAATGTATTTACTGTCACTTTTGATCAATTTAATGCATCCTTGCTGAATATAAAAGTATTTATTTTCTTTTTTAAAGACTTTTTGAAGGGTATTGTCTAATAATAGATCATGTGTTTGTTGTTCAGGTGGTCTGAATGAAGATGCGTAAGTAATGCTCTTGGAGACCCAGGGGACGCCATGTCAGAAGAGGCGATCTCAGGGAGCGACCTGGAGCCCAGCCTTAACAGCGAGGAGGAAGAGGAGATGGAGGAGGAGGAAGAGGATGGAGAGAATGATGGGGATGATGAGGAAGATGCAGGCGGTGAGCGTCTTTTCATGACTTTTTTAACCATAATTTTATCAAGCAAATACCTTTTTGAGTAACAACATGACGGCTTGTGTAGTGTGTCTTCATACCACATACCACAACCTTACGGATAAAGAGAAGAGCTGGGGAGAAATCGCCTGGTTTTGTATAGACTAAAAAATTCTTGGGATTCAAGAATTGATATTGGTTCATAAAACTGAGAATCGATTAAATCGGAAGTTTTTACCCAGCCCTGATATCTTGTGCATCTAGTGCGTGCATGTTTGAGATGTGTGAGAAGAAGGTCTGTATATATTCTCCTTATGTGTGTGAAGCAACCAGATTTCATAATCATTTCGAATTTAAAAACTCTAGTAGACATTTACATGTGCTTAAAAGCATCAGGCTTCATCATCGCTAATGTGAACACTTGGCTTTCTGGCTGTAAATGAATTATTGATCGTTTGGTATTTTCTCTCAACAGACCAGCTTGATAGCCTGGAGGCCGAGGATCAAAGAGATCCGACCAGCCCGGCACCTACCTCACCTATGTCTAGAGACTCCAGTCCTGACCGCTCGTCCCGGCCGCCCTCCCAACCCTCGTCCACCTCACGGACGTCATCACGGCCCGGCTCTCAACCCCCTTCCAGCCCGGACAGCCGCAGCAACACGTCTGCCAACAGCAACACCAAGAAGAAGTCCAAAACCTCTAAACCTGCTCACTTGAGGAGGAACATCCGGTATTGAGCTTGATTTAATAATAGTGTGTATTAGATCCCGCCTACTTTTTTTAGTTCTGGTGGTTCCGGAAGTATTTCTTTCCCATTCATTTGTCTCATACACTTTTAAAGATTCCAAAATGGGATTTTCACACAGATGTCATAAAGAATCATTTTTGGTTCCCCAAAGAAGCTTTCAGTGAACAGTTTCATTTTTGGAACCGTTTCCCACTATAAAGAACCTTTGGTTCCATGAACATCCATAATTTTAATTGCAGAATCGATGCCAAACCATCGAACCAAAAAGAACCGTTCGGTTACACTTTATTTTAAGGTGTCAGTATTACAGTGAAATTACACATTTAAGTACTGAGTAATGACAATTAACTACATGTACTTACTATAGGGTTAGGGTTAGGATGAGGGTTTGGTTTAGGGTTAATTGCATGTAATTATGCATAATTTCTAGTTATTACTATTGTAAATACATGAAACATGTGTAACAATGACACTGCAAAATAAAGTATTACCAACCATTATTTTTTGTTAAAGTGTTACAAGGCATGAATCAGCAACTAGGTGAATCACAACATGTTTGACGAAATGTTTGAACAAAAAGATAAAGGTTAAAAACACTGCCAAGACTGTTCTTAACGGTTTAAGTGAGGGATAGAACTACAATCCCATGAAGCATTGAGAGTGACTTACATTAAAGCAATAGTGAATTAGAAAATTATTAATTTAAAGTTGTACTTAAAGGATTAGTTCACTTCAGAATTAAAATTTCCTGATAATTTACTCACCCCCATGTCATCCAAGAAGATTCTTTCTTTAGTCGAGAAGAAATTATGGTTTTAGAGGAAAATATTCCAGGATTTTTGAAGGAGAAAATGAGTTTTTGGTACTTCCGCCTACATCACGCGTGACCTTTCCAACGTGATTACGTAATGTGTGGCACATCGCAGAGCAGTGCAAGACGAGCATTTGTGGTTAAAAAGTAAGTTTTTATTTTATTATTTTTTTAATAAAATGACCGTTTCTCTAGATAAGACACTTATTCCTCGTCTGGGATCATGTAGAGCCATTTGAAGCTGCATTGAAACTGACATTCAGACCTTCAACTCGTTGATCCCTGTTGACGTCCACTATATGGAGAAAAATCCTGGAATGTTTTCCTCAGAAACCTTAATTTCTTTTTGACTGAAGAAAGAGATGAACATCTTGGATGACATGGGGGTGAGTAAATTATCAGGAAATTTGAATTCTGAAGGGAACTAATCTTTTAAGGATTTTGACAGCATTGCAAGACCAACTCACTGCTTAATGGGAGTGGGCGGAGATAAAGAGCTCTTCTGGCGTGATTTTTCTCTCCACAGCTTTCTGATTGGTGGAATTCTCTGTACAACAGCATTGTGTAGTTTTTCATCACAAATTCCACGATTAAATACAATTATTTTAATTGAAATTATGCTAACTGATGGCCTCAACAAAACCATATCCCATCGATGAACAACCTCGTAGCTCAGAGTAGGGCTGTCTTTAAAGGTTTATAAGTTAGTAAATATTTTCATTCAATTTTAAGTTTTGACTGCCGGAGCCCAACTGTTGCACTATTAAATCCTGTATTTTTTTTAGTGCTAACCAGACACGATAAGCATCACACCACAAGAATTCACCCATTGGTCCAACTCTCATTGGTCCAAAACCAATGTCCAAACCATGTTTGGACACTTAATTTCAATCATTTATCTTCTCTGCTAATAATAAGTATCTGCTAATTGCATCTCTCCCCTCCGGCTTGCAGGAAGCTCCTTACCGAGCACCAGCTGGAAGCGGGAACCAAAGCCGCACAGCAGGAGGAGCTTGAGAGACGGCGACGTCTCGAACAGCAGCGGAAAGACTTCCCACTTCACGCAGGTGAGACTCCCCTATGTCGCCCGCTCCTCCTCCTCCTCAGCTGTTTGTAATGTAATTAGTTAAAGGGTTAGTTCACCCGAAAATTAAAATTCTGTCATTAATTCCTCTCCCTCATGTCGTTCTGCACCCGTAAGACCTTCATTCATCTTCAGAACGCAAATTAAGATATTTTTGCTAAAATCCGAGAGGTAAATGATTCCTCCCTAGACCGCAATTTAACTTTCAGTGTCCAGAAAGGTACTAAAGACTTCATTCAAATAGTCGACGTGGCTGCAGTGGTTCAACCATAACTTTATGAAGCGACGAGAATACTTTTTGTGCTTAAAAACAAAACAAAAATAACGACTTCATTGAACAATCTCTTCTCTTACGTTCTTCAGTCTGTCATTTTCTTACTGATTACGTTCAGCGCTTCCAGGTTCTACGTCAGAACGGTGGTACACTTGGCCGACGTTGTTCACGTGAGCAGCACGAGGCATGCGTGTGATGCTGACGCTGGAGCCGGCCAATAATGACTCTGCGTTCTGATGTACAACCTGGAAGTGATGAATCTAATCAACATATAAGAATGACATACAAGAGAAGATATTGTTGAATAAAGTTATTGTTTTGTTTTTGTTTTTGCACACAAAAAGTATTCTCGTCGCTTCATAACATTACGGTTGAATCACTGCAGTCACGTCGACTGTTTTAATGATGTCTTGAGTTCCTTTCTGGTCCTTGAAAGTGGTTGTTAAATTGCTGTCTATGGACGAGTCATAAATTTAATCAAAAATAACTTAATTTGTGTTCTCAAGATGAACGAAGGTCTAACGACATGAGAAATTTTCATTTTTAGGTGAACTAACCCTTTAATTAGTTGTTGTGTCGCTGTTGTCAGATCTATCCACTGCAGTGCCGGCTCTCAAACAGGAAGTGATCTGTCTGGACAGCAGCGGAGATGAGGGCGAGGCTAAAGAAGCCCCACCCCCTCAGCTGCCTGCCCTTAGAGATGGTAAACTCAACTTAAAAACACTGTAATATAAAACACTATTATTATTTATATTAATTACATTATTATTATTGTTTACATATACTTATTGTTTCAGTTATATTTTATGATAAATATGCAAAATATTTTTCAAGGCAAATCTTGATTTTTTTTTTTTTCCTTTTTCTTATTATTAAATATGTTTTATTCTTTTCTTATTATATATTGCTAATGCTTACATTATATACACAATGTTTTGAGAAATTTGTGATGTCTAATATTTATTTATTTATATATTTACAGTCAATTATTCTAATTATTTTATAATGTTTAATAAGTAATTCTAGTAATAGTAATATGTAAATAATAAATGTTATATAAAACGCTTATATGTAATTATTAATAAAAATAAAGACACGTAAATAAATGTTTAATAATAAATAATTTTTATATAAAGGATTTTAGTCATTTATAACTAAATTATTATTATTATTTAATGTATTGCTTACATTATATATACATTTTATTATAATTTTTAGAATATTTTTAATAATTTATAATAATAGCAATAATATATGTAAATAACAACTTTTTTAAATATATTATGTAATAAATGTTTAATAATTATCTAAATAATAAAATAAATATTTAATAATACAATATTTTAAAAACCCATTTAATAATTGTATATATTCAGTATATTAAAGAGGTTTAGGTATCTTGATGTTCATTTCTCTGCTCCAGATGTGATTGAGTTGAGTTCAGGTGATGAAGATGCCATGCGGATAAGCAGTGAGGAGGACAACAATGAAGATCGCTCGGTCACTCCCGGGGCGGAGGAGAGTAGCGGCTCTCATGTGAACGACACCCTCAATCAACCAGATCCCCAGGGAAGGGTGCTGGTCAATATCAACCACCCTGGAGAAGAGGAGGACCTGTTCCTCGCCCCTCAACTCGCCAGCGCTGTTAAACCACACCAGGTATGCGCATATTTGCCATGAAATTATTTTTTTTTTTCACTAACTTTTCATTTTAGTCGGACATTGAACCCATTTGCAACGTTTCTTGCTTTCTCTGTCAGATCGGTGGTATTCGTTTTCTGTATGATAACCTGGTGGAGTCTCTTGAGCGCTATAAGAGCAGCAGTGGCTTTGGCTGTATTCTGGCTCACAGTATGGGCCTGGGCAAAACCTTACAGGTCATCTCCTTTATCGACATCCTGCTGCGGCACACTGGGGCCAAAACTGTCCTTGCCATCGTACCTGTGAGTGTCTGAGAACCAAAGACTGCCTGGCATTTTCATTGAGGGATTAGATTAAAACTACAGAGAGGATTGTGGCTCATGTCTCCTCTCCTCTCCAGGTGAATACACTACAGAACTGGCTGGCTGAGTTTAATCTCTGGCTACCTGCTGCTGAGTCCCTTCCCCCCGACACAGATCCAGCCCAGGTTTTACCTCGAACCTTTAAGGTTCACATCCTCAATGATGAGCACAAGTATGAATGCCACAGCCTCTTATTCTGCACTACAAACATTAACATGGCCAGCGAAAGAAAGGGTGAATCTCACGAAAGTAGTCAAGAACAGGCTATATATACTTTAAAAAATGTAATAAAAAATTAAAACTGTATAAATAAATTCTGCGTAAAGTTTGTCTTTGTGAGATTTACCTGCAAAATGAAAAAAAAAATCACTCTATACTATATGTTTGGGATCTTTGTTGTCAATGATTTTAAGTTTTATGTTATGATTTGTGTTAATTAATATCTGTAGTTATGCTAGCGAAGTCAAGGAACACCCATACTGATAAAATGTATTGTTGAACTGAAATTCTGCCGAAATGTTCATGCGCTTCTTTCATTTGGATCAGAACCACAGTGGCCCGAGCCAAGGTGGTGGAGGACTGGACTCGCGACGGTGGGGTGCTGCTAATGGGGTACGAGATGTACCGCCTGCTGTCGCTCAAAAAGAGCTTTGTGACTGGCCGCAAGAGGAAGACCAAGAAACCTGCGGGTCCTGTAATTATTGACCTGGACGAGGAGGACCGTCAGCAAGAGCTCATGAAAGGTCTGTCGGGGTTTCACGGGTGGAAAACGCATCTACTCTGGCTGTGGTCTGTAATGAAATTTCATTTCTCGTCTGTGACCTTCAGGGATTGAAAGAGCGCTGGCACGGCCAGGTCCAGATGTCGTCATTTGTGATGAGGGCCATCGTATTAAAAACTGCCACGCCAGCACCTCCCAGGCCCTGAAGAACATCCGGTCACGGCGGCGGGTGGTTCTGACCGGATACCCGCTGCAAAACAACCTGATCGAGTACTGGTGCATGGTAGACTTCGTCCGGCCCGATTTCCTCGGCACACGGCAGGAGTTTAGTAACATGTTCGAGCGGCCCATTCTGAACGGTCAGTGTATAGACAGCACACCACAGGACGTCCAGCTCATGAGATACAGGAGTCACGTCCTGCACAGTCTGCTGGAGGGCTTCGTGCAGAGGTGAGTTGTTATTTAATATTTATCATGGTTTATATTTATTGTGAAAATGTATTATTGATCATGGATATTTATTTTTTTATTACTAGTAGTAGTAGTAGTAGTAGTAGTATAGAATATTACGCTACATTTATTAAGTTATATTTATAATATAACTTTTAATAAATTTGAAATGGTTTTTCAATATGTATTCAATATGTATTGTTTACTTTTTATTAAATAGTGTTTAAATATTATTATATGATTGAATATTAATGTTTACACTTGAAATATTTATTATTGTTTACTTCTATTTATTATTATTATTAATAAATATTATTAGTAATGGATATACAATGTTGTTTACATCTTATTAAATATTTGTTCTTTTTATTATTGGATATTTATCATTTAGATTTTTATTACATTTATTATCATTTACATTATTATTCTTATTATTAAAGATTTATTATTGTTTACATATGTATATTCGTTATTCAATATGTAGTATTGTTTACATTTATTTATTGTTAAATATTTGTTTACATATTACGATTATTATTTAATATTAATGTTTTTTTATTTTAAAATGTTTATTATTGTTTACATTTATTATTATAATCTATATTCATTCCATTATTATTGCATTCGTTTTATTACATTTATTATCATTTACATAATTCTTATTAAATATTTATTATTGTTTACATATTTATTATTATTATTATTATTCAATATTTATTATTAATATACGTGTATTATTACTATTTAGCATAATCATTCTTTTTCACACTTTTTGCTTCTCAAGTAAATTGAGCTCGTAAGGAGGTTTAGTACAGAATTATATATATATAATATTAGAATGGAGAAGAAAGGGGCACATGATCAGAAAAGGAGCATTTCGCATTGGACCAAAAATTAAGCTAAACTGTTTTCTATCTACCTAGACGAGGCCACGATGTCCTCCGGATGCAGCTTCCGCCGAAAGAGGAGCATGTGATTCTGGTACGACTGTCTCGCCTGCAGAGGGCGCTGTACACGGAGTTCATGAACCGCTTCAGGGAGGCGGGAAACAGCGGATGGCTCGGACTCAACCCTCTTAAAGCTTTCTGTGTTTGCTGCAAGGTACGGAGACCCCAAACTCACCATCTGTTGTTTTATAGTGGTCGATGTGCTTACAACTCCTTTTTGTGCGTCCTGTAGATCTGGAATCATCCGGACGTTTTGTACGAAGCTCTGCAAAAGGAAAATCTGGCCAACGAACAGGATCTTGACCTGGATGACCTCAACTCCACCAGTGGGACGCGCTGCTCTGCTCCGGGAATAAAGAGCAAGTCGTCCGACCCTGCCAACAGCAAGATGGCGTCTATGGGACCCCTGAACCCCCTACAGGAGAAGGCCAACCAAGTCATCACCTATGAATGGGTAAAACCTTCAACTTAGAAAATGTTTATTTTTGTGGAAACACAATTCATCAAAATAAACGCCATGGTTTATGGCTTGATATTATCAAATCGCAAAGGCTGTGATTTAATTAAATAAATTTATACGCTGAATGTTTCTGATGGTTTAACTTTTGAAAATTAGACAGCCATAAATATTGGTTTCTTATGTAATATGCTATCTTTTTTTTCAGTGAAATATTGATATTAAAATTTTATTTAGTAATAATAACAACAATAATTATTATTTTAGTCATATATATATATAATTTAATTTTTTTGGCCAAATTGTACAGCACTACAAACAAGCATGACAAACATTTTAAATCAAAAAATTTTTATCAGAAAAATCACAATAGAATTTTCCCCAAATCTTACAGCCCTAGAACCTTCTCATACATCTTATATTTTATGTACAATGTTAACATAAGCAATCATAATTTAGTGTACATTAACTTTTTATGCCTCGTCTTAGAATTATAAAGGCTGTGTTTTACTACTGTACCTGTTAGTCTTCGGTGTGTAAATGTTATGATTGCTCAATGTCTTTGCTTGTGAAATGAGAAACAATGCTGCCATGCAAAGCTGCTGTACTTTGAATAGATTTTAATTGGAGTAGAACATTTGATATGTAAATGTTGGTGGTTTATGTTAATGAGCTCATGGATGTGATGACATTTGTTTTAGGCGAAAGACATCATGACCAACTACCAGACGGGTGTTCTGGAAAACTCGGCCAAGATGGTTCTGCTTTTCCACCTGATTGATGAAAGTGTCAGCCGAGGAGATAAAATACTTGTGTTCAGGTGGGAAATCTATGTTTTCGTTTTCAATGTGACAGTATACAGATGTTTGCCTTTTCATCTGAAATCTCTTCTTCAGCATCCTGAACTGTCAGTCACGCTGTTATTTTACGGTTACGTCAACGCTTACACTGGCTTGTTTATCTGTGTGTGATTCTTGCAGTCAGAGTTTATCCACGCTCACTGTTATCGAAGATTTCCTGAGTCGAAGGCCCATGCCGATCCAATCAGAAACTGGGGCGCACAACTGGGTCCGGAATATCAATTATTACAGTGAGTTTTGATGCCAACATTTCTCATTTTTTATGTACTAAAATAACTAAAACTAAAAACAAAAATGAAAACTATACTGATATTTTAAAAAACAAACTAATAAAACTGACAAACGCACAACAAAATTACTAAAACCTCAACTAAAATTATAGTGAAAACAGAAAACATAGAAATAAAATCTAATTCAAAATATTAATAAAAATATAATATATCAATGATACAAAATTAACACTGCCTAGGACCCCCATAAAACTAGAAACTAGAACTGTGTGCTATTTAATTTAAAATAATAAGTACAATTTATTTAAGGATAATATACATTTTAAATAATTATAATTTAAGAATTAAAGTATCATTAAATAATTTGTCATTAAATTATAATATTTAATATATGGAAGGAATATTAATAAAACAATTAACAATTTAAATGTGTTAGCAATTCATCTCAGAGTAATTTTTGTTGTATTGCTCCAAATAACTAAACTTTTTTCACACATTTGTCATGATATTGTGTTCCTGTAGATCAACTCTGCCTAAGGTTTGTCATGGTTTAGGATGTGTATTCTTCTTAAATTCACCTCGTTTATGTTTCCTGTGCAGGGTTGGATGGGAGCACATCAGCTTCAGAGAGAGAAAGACTCATCAACCAGTTTAACGACCCTGCGAACAGCCAAGCCTGGGTCTTCCTGCTGTCCACCAGGTGAACAACTGTCTGTCCGCATGTTACAATATGCCACAAATAATGCTGAGGTCTGGACTAACAGGCTGCTGTGTTTACAGGGCTGGCTGTTTGGGGGTGAATCTGATCGGCGCGAATCGTGTGGTGGTGTTCGATGCCTCTTGGAACCCGTGTCATGACGCTCAGGCCGTCTGCCGCGTGTATCGCTACGGCCAGCACAAGCCTTGCCACATCTACAGGCTGGTGTGTGACTTCACACTGGAGAAGAAGATCTACGACCGTCAGGTGTCCAAGCAGGGCATGTCTGGTAAGAGAGGGCGGGATGTGTGTTTTGTGTCTCACTGTTTTGAAAAGGTCTGACGTTATGATTGTGTGTTGGCCAGATCGAGTCGTGGACGATTTAAATCCTGTCCTCACCTTCACTCGGAAGGAAGTGGAGTCGCTGTTGCACTTTGTAGAGGAGGAGCCTGATGCCAACCATTCAGAGCTGGTCCCTAGTGAGGAAATGGAAATCGTCATTAAACAAGCCTGTCTGTTTTACCCAGACCTCTTAACCAAGGTAATTACTCTGTCCGCTTTCAACACCAGCAACTAGTTTTAAAATGTGACTATTCTAAAATATACTCCGCAAAATTCCCAATCAAACTGTGTGAAAGCTTAGCTCATGAATATTCATTGATTTGGAACTGTTTTTCAATTCCGAAAATTCTGGCGAAAGTCTGAGTCCTATGACTTACGCTTAGCTCATGAATATTAATTAGATTGTGCTGATGTTCCTTCCCATGTCATTCAGTCATCTATACTAATATCTCTGTGTTTTCCACACCAGCAACCGTTCCATCATGAGTCTCTCCTCATGGACCGCAAGGATTTGAAACTGACCAAAGCAGAAAAGAGAGCAGCAAAGAAAAGCTATGAAGATGAGAAGCGGGCATCCGTGCCGTATCAACGGCCCTCTTACGCACATTACTACCCAGCTAGTGACCAGAGACTCACTAATATCCCTGCCTTCAGCCAGAGGAACTGGTGGGTCCAAAACAGGAAAGCCTCAATTGTAGTGCTGTTCAGTTTTGTTTGAGTCTTAAATGTAATCTTATCCAAACCTCTTTTTTTTTCAGGCGGCCCCCCTCTCATTTAGAAGAGAAACCAGTTGCAAGCGTGAGGCCAGTTCAGTCCACGCCCATTCCCATGATGCCCCGACAGGTACCCATGGGCATCCCCAGTTCAAGCGCAGGATTCCCTGTCAACTACCTGCAAAAGGCTGGCGTTTACGTACAGCGCGTCGTCACCACCACTGGTACTGACCTTTGACCTGTAGTGCATGCTACTTCTTGCTGCGTTTAAGGTCTCTTAGTTTGTTTCTTCATGGTTTCATGTCTTTGCTTTTCAGATATTGTGATCCCAGGGTCCAACAGCAGCACAGATGTCCAAGCCCGAATCGGTGCAGGGGAGAGTATTCACGTTATCCGAGGATCCAAAGGTACCTCCATTTTAGAAAACTATTGAGAATGTGTTCTGTTAACGTTTACTATACTGTTCTGTTGGCTTATTCGCTTCATATTCTGTCATTTGCACTGCAGGCACGTACATTAGGACCAACGATGGGAGGATATTTGCCATCCGCTCTGGAAAGCCAAGACCACCTGAAGGAGGAGCGTCAGCTTCAAGAGGTGTGTACTACTTCACTAATTTTTCAGCAATTTTTCTGGCATAACCTTTGCTCAATAGATGAATGACATACACACGTTTCCACCTGGTATTTTTAGTCCGTCTCTTTTGCCCACTTTCAACCACTTCTGTCCTGATTTCTTTAAAGGGAGGCTGTATGGGTGGGTAAATGTATGGGCTTTTTCAGATTTTTTGATCTGATGGACAAAAACAGTGTGCGCAATTTACATATGATCGCGCCTGGAGATGACGGAAAAACACGTTGAGCGTCAGCTTTCTGTTCTGATAGCCGCAAGACCACGCTGAACGCTGTGAAGAAATCAGGAATGGTGAGAGAACATTGTGCTTGGTACGTTTTACGAACCAAACTTGGGTCTTCAGCTGATAGTTTAAATCCTGTCTGCCTAGTGCAATTCTCATAATGGTTACGCGTTGTGTTTTTGAATGTGTTTGAACAGCCTCCTCTCCGCCTACTGAGCTAAGCGTTTCCACCACGAAAGAAATCTGGAGTTTTCTACTACCTCTGGAAGTGGTTGAAAGTGCAAAACGTATTTAACGCCATCCACTTGTTGTCCGATTGACCAAAACGCATCTTAATTCCAGGTGGAAAAAGTAATTATAAACTTGTCCCGTGCACCACTTCATTGCGTGGGGTTTCTGCGGGTGTACAGACAAGTACAAGACCTTGATCAAAGTCACTGAGATGTTGATGGATCAAGCCTTTACTGGGGATTGAACCTACAAGCTTTTGTTGACCATCCCAGATCTTGCATTAATGTACACTAACTAAATCTCTTTCTTTCTCACAGAGGATTCCGGCCCTCCACTGCATTCTGTCAGTAATGGTCGTGCGTCTCCTCAAGAGCCGAAACGTTTGACCCCTGAGGCTCCACCTCGCCCTTCGCCCCAAGACAGCCCCGAGCTCCTCCGAGAATTCCATAGCAACAAAGAACCAGTTCCTGCAGTGGAGAACTTAGCGTCTTCGGGAACACCCGAACCCTCGGGAGCGGACAGACCCATCCAGCACCCAGTTCGCATCCCCGACCAGCACCGGCAGCTCAGCAATGACATTGCATCATCAATGGATGTTCAAAGTTTGAAACGGAAGCTTTTGGAAAGTCGGACATCCAAACAGCCTGGTGGAAAACGGACCTCAACGTCAGTTGGTGCACCCGGGAGTTACCCGGGATTTCCTCTAAGCAGCGGGTTCGGGTTCACGCCCATGGGGCTGAACCCAGCCTTGCTGGGTGCCCTGGGTCACATGACTCCACCCTCACTTGGAAGCAGGTCGCACCTCCTACAGCAAGCCGGGCAGGCTCTGGGCGACCTACATGCAATGTTCCCCACTGAACCGCTCGGACTTGGCCCGTCCAACAGCACTCTTTCCTCGACTTGCTCGACCAACACCACATCCTCCACCCACGCGGGAATGCTGGCCTCTTCTTCATCCTCTGTGCCCTGTTCGTCATCGTCCTCCACTTCCTCGCTCTCACCCTTCCTGATGAACCCCAGCATGGCAAGCATGCTCTCTAGCTTCCCGGTACCATTTTCTCAGCCACTCTTCCCAGGATCCCTACACCCTAGAGGCCTGTCCTCTACGCCGGCCTCTGCCTCCAACTCCTCCAATTTCCTCTCTTCCTCTGGCCTCCTGGGGGCAGCATTCAGCCGCCCCGACACGCACCCCTCGCTCGCAGAAAATGGCGGGAGCAGCTCGGATGACGATGTCATAGAGGTGATGGGCCAGTGATTTCTGTGATTGGCTGCTTCAGATTCCGTAGTTCCGAATGGAAGAATCCTATTGGACGGAGCTGAAATTATATAAATCCAAATGCTGAATATGCATGGAGTTAAGAAAGGCGATTATATATTTTTCTTTACCATAAGGGACCAGAGCACAGGCCTAACTTGAAGAGCCCTAGTCATATCTCTCTCGTGAGGGCCTAGACACGGACCTGACAAACTTCCCTCAGAGAGATTGCCGAATCAAAGTTAAATGTGATTGTCTTTACAGACTGTTTGCATTCGTAAGGAAGACTTTAGAGATACTTAGCCGTTTGATAGACCTTGTAGCATCACCTGGAATGAAAAACAAGAAAAAAAAAAACGTGAATTTTTTTTATTATAACTGTAAGTACTACTATTACTTTTGTAAACGGTGGTCCTACATGAATATTCATAGTTGTTTCGACCATTGAAAATTGCAGACTGGGCAACGGGGGGAGTTCGTAACAGTCGAAGCGTAGAACGACAGAAGCCATGCCTAGCATTAGCACCGCCGAGACCTTTTTGCTTTCCTTTGAGAAAAAAACAACAACAAGGAAAACCTTAAAAACTCGAATGTATTTTCATGTTAGCCTTTAAAATTTGGTGGAGGGGATGTAAGTTTAGTGCTTTTAGTTCGATATTAGCCTTAAAGCAGACAAATGGATCTGTGTTCTCGTTCAATTGCGTAGCAAACGAAATCATTCGTCGTTATCCACGGGGATCATCTTACGAATGTGTAGACTGTTAAGCGACCCTTCTAGCCGTCATTTTCTAAATTTGCGCTTGGCATCGTCTGCGCAGTCATTCAGTTTCATCCATGTTGGGGCCACAGTCATGACCAAAGTGTTCTTTCGGCCATTTTGAAAAATCTCGATGTGTTTAACGTTTGTGTCAATGTTGAATTGTACGCGCGCTGGTTGACCTGTGACTGAAAAATCCCTCAGCCAATAACACTGTTCATTCTCTGTGCCTATTAGAGCTCTTTATTTTGACTCCTCCTACAGTCTGCTTTCTGATTGGCAGATACCCATGTCATGATCTTTGGCCTGAGTCTGCAGACGCTGTTCTATATACACAATGGTGTGCATTTGACATGTGATATCTTTTTTTTGTCGTTATTTGAAACTTTGTTTTGTAACATCTTATGTATTTTGTTTTCTCTTTCAACTATGTAAAAATTTACCAGAAATATTTATTTATAATGCTGAAGAGTAATTCATTTGCATTCTTTTTTTTTATTTTTTTATACATTTTCAACCTTTTTTTAAGGAGAAAAAAAATCCCTCTATTAGAGAGACGCAGGGTCAAATCCCCACCCTCCCCCCAGGCGAGTTTAAGACCACGATCTGTGAGCGATTCTGCGGTCGGGAGCCACAAACACGCGTGATCCCGTACAGACGCTGTCACGGGAGGTGTCCACATGTCATCTCATGTTCCCGGCACGGGAAAGAGTAGATTCAAATGACATTGTATTTATTAAACGTTGTTTTAACATAAATAAACTCGACTCCTCCTGCATTCAGAATATGAGTTCTCTCAGCCCTCTGCAATTTAAAATAAATGTGTG
>CM076086.1:42267862-42365362 GCA_038088235.1 Zacco platypus | reverse complement strand
TCCTGCGTGTCCTGTGACCTGCTGGCCCTCATCCAGACTGAATGGACGACAGAAACCTTCTTATCTCCTCTAGGTCTCCTCAAACCTCCTTCCTGATGATACAAGACATCCGCTATCAGACCAAAGAGAGAGAGAGAGTTCAGTGTTAAATCAAGCCTATGGACCTCTGCCAAGCACCAGATTTCTAAGTAGCACTGGTCATTGCATTGAAAGTTTTGCATGAAAATGGGAACTGATCTTCCATTTTGTGATTCTTTCACTTTCTAAGCACTTTAAATGCTATATATAACACTTCTGCATGATTCTCTGTAGAAATATTGAGATGAAAATTAAGCATTTTCATATCAGATTTCAGTCTGTTCCCCACACCCAATATATACCTTCAGAAAACGTGAAATGTATATCGTACAAGTTGTATGGATCACTTATTCTTTGGAAAAGATTCTTGTTTTTGTTCCATGTGCAGAAAAAAAAAATGACAATAATAATTTTTGGTACTATCTCTTTAAGAAAGAGTTTAATTTCAAACAAGGTCATTGTAAATAGACTCACAGGCGGGGGTTCAGAGTATAAGACCCGAGGGTCCACCAAATGCTTCAGGAAATGATGTCTGCTCTGCGTTCGCTCTAAGTAGGACAGATCGCGCTGGATTAAACGTTAATCTGAGTCTTCGGCGCATGCGCACAAACGCGCGCTAGCGGTGACAAGCGCTGGACAAGGTGCGCGTTGCGGAGAAACTAATCGAGCGGTTTGGAGCAGCGACCGCGAATGAAGCGAAAATCTGAGGAGACGTTTATCTATCGCTGGACGATCATTTTCACTTTAGTTTTGAGAGTAACGGAAGATGTTTTTGTGCTTTTCTCCTCTCAAACACGCGATGCGCGCGGATTACGCGCTATTTGAGACTTCAAAAGCGGAATTGACGCGTTTACTGTCAATCTGAGGTTCTCCTGACGGAAAAAAAAGTCTTGTTTTTGGTTTAAGGTAGGTTGGTCTTCTTGAGCAGTTACACAAGCGCTTCAAACACGTAAAACTCTAATCTGACTTTAACCATCAAATTATAGACATATACTTTCTGAAACTTGTTGTTTTTTATATTTGACGTTGAAGTCAATGACGTCAAATTGCTAATCTAATCTGTGAGAGATTATTTTATTCACGGTGTCATTTATTTGGAATGAATACTACACATTTTCATGACACATTTAAATTTATTTCTTTCTTTTTTTGGTTGTTTTATATATATATATATAATGCGTTAATTTTTTTATTCTGTTTGTTATTTTCTATTGTATTCTTGGTTTGTTTGTTTATTTATCCATTTCTTATTCTTTAATTGCAATTGAAGTCAGTTTTTGAACACATTTTTTACATTTAATCTCTGTTCTATTCATTTATTAATTTTACTTAAATGAATTAAATTGAGCACAAAATTAATTTAATTATTAATAATTTACTTTAATTACTTATTTTTATGCTTTTACTTCGGCTACATTTAAGTATGTATGTATTTAACATTAATTATGATTTTTTTGTTGTTGCTTAAACTATTTGTTGAAATCAGTTGCTCTATTCTGTTTTTGCATTCTTTATTTGTCTATATTATTTGCTATTAATTTGCTATGCTTTTGTGACCCAGTTTTACGCCTCTTTCTATTCTGGTTGGTTGTTCGGGCCTTTGGGCTTCTCAGGATTAGGACAGTAGCCAAAAGAGGTGTCCTACAACAAAAATGGTCCAAAAACACCCTTGAGTGAATTTTCCTCCTCACGCATACTGATCAGCCTCCATATAGATGTTGTCAAGAGGTTTTGTAAAGGACAGATTCGTTTGCACAATCCCGCTGGAATGTTAAATCCACATATTTTCCTGTCTGTAGACTTTCTGTCTGATATTTAAAGAAGCTTTTACACCATATAGACTAAATATTTAATTCTGTTCAACAAATATCAAGGGATTCTATATTAAAAAAGTATTTTATATATATATAAAATCAGAGAGATTATAACTGTCCACATTTGCTATAATCATACAGAACCACAATATATTGTAATCTAATCTAATCTCTGTTGTTCTTCCTCAGATTGAGCCAGATGCTGCTGAAAACTGTGAATCTGGAGGACATCTCGCTGAAAACATCATCTCTTTTGTATTAATATTGTACGGTCGACAAAGCGATCCATGTTTGTTCTCAGCCTGGATATGCAGATGCGTCAGAACCAGATCCGAAGTGTGTCGGCCCGGTCCGGAGTAAACTGGGAGTGATCTACTGAGCCATGCTTTTTAGCCCTTCATATTCCCAATATGGCAAAATGTGAACTCATTGAATTACAGGACTTGACTCCCGATGACCGCATCGAGTTAGCGCCCCCTCCGCCCACTCTGGAAAGGTGGAGCAAAGAGAAGGTGGTGCGGATGGTGGGCGAGCGCGTGCGTCTGGAGGACCCCGACTGGCTGACGTGTAAACCCGGACGGGGTCACGACTTCCAGCCGTGCGGCCAGACGCAGCTCAGCTGGTGCGACCTCTGCGGGGAGTTTATATGGGGCCTGTACAGACAGAGTCTCCGCTGCACACGTAAGTCATTCGGCGAGATAATCGAGAACATTTACACAGCCATATTTGTCTTCTTCTGTGTAAATGTTACTGTCAGGACAATCTGGCCCTCAGAGACCGCAAGCCAATAGGAAAAGGATGTTTAGGCAGAGAAACTGACAGTTTAGATAGAGATTGTGTGGGAGTGTGTTTGTTACGAAATTTCAAATTCAAACAGCAAAAAGTACAGCAAATAAACAACACAAAACAATAGAATAGAATAGAGTAAGCTTATAGATTAGATGTAAAATATGTGCAATTGACCCTTCACCGGCAGTTTGATTGACAGGCGATCTGACCAATCATAACCCTGAATCCGCCATTTTGTCCGACAAAGCCGTCAGAGGAGTTAGTAGATTAACGTTGGTGAACTTGAGCTTTATAAATTGTGTGTACTCACGTCTTGAAACAACATTCCTTCTGATGTTCATTCATGTTTATTTGATGCTATTAATGAACTAGTATGAAGAGATGATCGGTTCACGAGGAGCTACAGCGATCTGTCACGACACATTAAAGACACACTAGACGCTATTTATTGTTTAAACTTCTTTAAAAAATTACAATATTTTAATATGAAACTGTTTCATATGTCTGTTGACGTGTTGTCAGTGTCCTCTTTGGATGTATTTTTCACTCCGTGAGAACATGATGTGTGGCATGAGAGCGCATGACTGTCGGACATAGCAACAGTAACTAAAGGGGGCGGGTCTTTGTGAAGGGTTGATTGGTTTAAATTAAGGCAAATAATGCAACTGGAATAAACAAATGACTAAAGGTTCTAATAAATGTATAAATTCTTACATGTTTAAATAAATGTAAAATAATTGTGTAAAGGAACAAACAATTAATATATTAATTATGCGATTGATTGATTTAATTTAGGTCAAATTAATAAATTAGATAATAGCATACAGATTAGATGTGCAAAATGCAATTAAATAACAAACAGAATAAATAACGAACTGCATAAACAAACCAACAGAATAGAGTATAATATAGAAAACGAAGAGCATGAAAATTAAATGCATAACTGGATAATTACATAAAGAAGTGGCTTCATTCCACCCAGAACACCTTAGAAATTCCTTGACAACCTTCCAGAATATCTTGTAACCCTCATTTTCTTCATAAAATTTTATAGTATTATCTTTTTTTAATTCCTCTATTTGTCAGAAACATCACATTAAAACTTTAATTAACAGCATATTACTTCATAAAACATTTTTAAAATGGCAAACAGACCACGGACTTATTCATCAAATGACCCAGAACATTCACCACCAGGTGGCGCTGTAGATTCATTCATGTTCAAAGCTTGACCCCTCTCATACGCTCAGATTGTTCCGTGCACCAAAATCAGACTGTTGCTCTGAGAACTGTATTTAACTCTAGAAACAAATACTGGATGTGTGGTTTTGGTTTGTGATTGAATGTTTGTGTCTCTTCAGACTGTAATTACACTTGTCACTACCGCTGTCAACCCTTCATTCAACTGGACTGCAGCTCCAGCTGCGACGCCATCAGCGAACAATCGAACTACTGTGAGGACACGATTGAGACGGACACAAATGTGGTGAGAGAACAACTGCTAGAGAGGACAGTTCACCCGCAGATGACACGTGAACCAGAGAGGAAGTTGTTTATGCGTGCGCGAGTGATGGATGCTTTCGTGTGGAAGCCCATTTCTTTTTCACGCCTTAGAAAATTGAAATTAAGACTTAAAAAGTTGAAATTATGTCAATAAAAAAAGTCAATAAGTCAATTTTGACTTTTTATCTCATAATTATGACTTTCTGTCATAATTTCAACTTTTTATCTTATAATTTTTCTTTCATAATTTCAACTTTTTGTCATAACTATGATCATATTTCAACTTTTATCCCATAATTATGACTTTCGGTCATAATTTCAACTTTCAACAAGTCAATTTTGACTTTTTATCTCATAATTATGATAGAACGTCATAATTATGAGATAAAAGTTGAAATTATCATTTAAAAAAATCATAGTTATGACAAAAAAGTTGAAATTATGAAATAAAAATTATAAGATAAAAAGTCAAAATTTTAACTTTAATTTATAATTATGAAAAAAGTCAAACATTTTTGAGATAATTATGATAAAAGTTGAAATTATCATTTTAAAAAGTCAGTTATGAAAAAAGTCTAGAATTTTTTGAGATAATTATGACATAAAAGTTGAAATTATCATTTTAATAAATCATAGTTATGACAAAAAGTTGAAATTATAAAGAAAAATTACAAGATAAAAAGTTGAAATTATGACAGAAAGTCATAATTATGAGATAAAAAGTCAAAATTTTAACTTTAAGTTATAATTATGAAAAAAAGTCAAACATTTTTGAGATAATTATGAGATAAAAGTTGAAATTATCATTTTAAAAAGTCAGTTATGACAAAAAGTTGAAATTATGAGAGAAAAATTATAAGATAAAAATTTGAAATTATGACAGAAAGTCATAATTATGAGATGAAAAGTCAAAATAAGAGACGAGATAAAAAGTATAAATATTAACTTTAAGTTATAATAATGAAAAAAGTCAGTTTTTTAGATAATTATGAGATAAAAAGTTATAATTATGAATAGATTATGACAAAATTATAACAGAAAGTCCTAATTATTTGATAAAAGGTCGAAATCTTTTAGATAAAATTGAGATAATTTAGATAAAAAGTCAAAATTATGACTTTAAGCCATAATTATGACACGTCCAAATTATAACTCTAAAAGTCATAATTACGACATAAAAAGGCACAGAAAGTCATTAAAAAAATGACAGAAAGTCATAATTATTAAAAAAAAGGTTTTTTTTACACATTTCAGCTAGTTTTTTCTGCATTTACACTGTTCTGACCAGCAGGGGTCACCAGCATCTGGCGTTTCGAGCACTTTGAAACAGTGAATCATTCTGTGAGGCACTTGATTCAAAGTTTTGAAAAGTTTTGTTTCTCTGATCACTAGCATCTGTGCATGCATTCACCGCAACTGAAGTAGTTCTGAGGCTGCGTTCCAAATCACCTCCTGTTCCCTCATTCGCTATTCCCTACACTACTCCATTAATATAGTCCACTCGAAGTATGAAAACGAGTGAGCGAATTCGGACACTGAGTGCCGCGTAGTTTATGCTCCTGTTTTATCTTGAGCAATTCAAAATCAAATAAAAAAGGAACGTGGATGGATGAGTGAATCAGCTGCGGGCGCCATCTTCTGGTCAGACACGGGAATTCGTTCAGCTCTCGACGCTCACAGTGCATTATGGGTATTTTCAAGCCTCACATTGGTTGTACACTCATTATTGTGGTGCATTGTGGAATTGAATGAGTGCACTTGATAACGTCCACTATAGTTTCGGCGAACCAATACAAAATTATACAAAAAATATAAATATAAAACCAACTCCTCAAACAAGATCATCACAGCCCGAGACTCAGCACGCCATATGCCACCAGTGCTGATTTTATTACCGTCCTACACACGCAGTGCCACGCGCAATTTACGACAGCGCCATGGAGGAGAGGTATCTTAGCAACCGCACAATACAGCAGCTGCTCGCTTTTTAATATTTCAAAAGTCACGACTTTTAAAATATGGAAGTTTATTGAGCAAATGCGTCTATATGGATGTTTTTAGTTGATAATTTAAGCTTCTAAACACAGAGCTGATCTGTGAAGGACGGATCTGACATTGATTTTCCATGCGTGAGTCTCTCTTGAGTAATGTTGTGAAGTGATGTGGGGGAGGAGCGGACAGCTGGGGAAATGAACTAATGGCACAGCAGAAGTCAATGGCGCTTCACAGTGCGCCTTTTACCTAATTACAAATGTGCAAATCATCTTAACCTCTCATTTGGCCATGCAGCATTCATCATTCTGCGCAAAAGGTCATTATAATACTTTTAATTCTTTTAAATACACGCAAGACTTTTCCCAGCAGCACACTTGATGTAGACGCACAGACCGTATGAAACATTCATAGATTGATGTTATTTGCTGCGCTTCTTTTCTTTAATTCCAGATTATTCTGTGATGTGGTAATATTGGATATAATGATGATGATAATATTAATAATCATCATCATAATTATTATTATTATTCATTATGCATTTTTAAAAATGCATTAATACTATTATCAATGTGTTTTTTTAAATAAATGCCATGTTTTTATATATATATAACAAATTACATTACATATTACTGTCATTTTTTAAATAATTATTATATAATAATATGTAGATGTAATTATATTTTTATCCGTCAACTCTAGTGATTTTTATATTGTTTGTTGCACAGCTTTTCTGTCTTACCAAATGCTTGTATGTTAATTGGTAATACTTCATTATTATATATATATATATATTGTATACATAGTAGCATAAATGTGTTGGAAATATATACATGTTAATTAACATTAATTATTTATATATGTATATGTATATTATAAATGTACTATTTAAAAAAAAAAAACAAATATTACATATCACTATATGTAATTTTGACAATTATTGTAATGTGATTTATATTTTAATTCTCAACTGTAATGATTTATATAGTTTGTTGCACAGCTTTTGTCATACCAAATGCTTGTATGTGAATTGATAAGATTTCATATAATAATTATAATTTTATATTATTAAATATCCATTTTATATACATTATAACGTATTTAAAATACTATTATAAATGTACTATTTAAAATAAATATTTTTATAATTTTGTTATATTTGCTAAACCGTGAAATTATAATTATATTTGCTAGAAACTGTTTAGAAAATAAACGTTTTTAAAAAGCGCTGGGTCTCAGGGGGAGGAGTCAGGATTGAATGGAGGGAGGAGCCTGTGTGCAGTAAATTCATTCCGAGGGGCGGGGCAAAGCGGAAGGGTGGGGTTTCAAATTACGCCTAACGGTTACATCCCGGTTGCACGAGGTCAGTCACACAGCCACATCATCCTCCTTCAGACACAGCGGAAGTTCTTATACAGTCCCGGTCCGGTGTGAGAATGACGGATTGTGAGTGGTTCGACATGACCTGGGGCAGCAGCGCGAGCAGCGGATACTGCAGCCAGAGCGACTCCGAGCACGAGCTCGAGCAGTTCTACACCGCGCGCACGTCACTCAGAAAGACCAAAAAACGCAAAGAAAAAGTAAGACAGCGATAAACGACCATACAAAATACTAGACTAGCCTTTAATGTGTATTATTGTGGCGTTTTAGGGAGGCTTTGTGATTTTTACACTTACTTTGGAACGGCAGACTGAACTCACCGATGTCTTCGGTTCGGTCGCTTTGGTGTGCCAATGCATGTGCGCATGCGTGCTTATTTTAAATGATGCTCACATGTACTTCCAAACTGTACAATACCTTTTCAGTAATTTATATAATTATTAAAAGTCGTGAGAAATAATTTTAATTTAATTATTATTATTATTTTAATATTTATTGTATTTGTTATATTTTATATTTAGTTAAGTGTGTGTGTGTGTGTGTGTGTGTGGGATGGGTTTCCTCTTAAGATGATGTCATGTTAACGTCATACAAATCCCAGCATCTGTCCCTGTCTCATTATAGCACATGTTTATTCATAAGATAAAAGTGGACCGGGTTTGTCTTTTTATTTATTTATTTACACACAAAAGAGAGTCATAATGCCCCAAATTGTACATTATTGGTGTAGCGTGTGTAATACTGTAAATAAAATGCGTACACATTTAGATAAAAACAATAATTCTATTATTTATTATCTTAAATATTTAATAACCACTGAAATTAACCAGTTAATAAATATTTAATGTTTTTTAATTAAATTTGTATGATATTTTTAACATTACAAAAAGTAGAGAACTTAAGATGAAGCAATTTCAAATGTAGAAAACAGATTTGGGAAGAAATCATACTTGTGAAGTGTTATAGTTAATGGTGCAGACTGAAAATCTGTTCATTCCTCAGAAGCATTTGGAGAGAGAGAGAGAGAGTGTGTGAGTGTGTGTTCCCACTTCCTGTCGGCTATTTCAGGATGAGGGAGGGTTGTTTTCCTGTGGCATGTCTGTGTAAATTGTGGGAAAAGCCATCCAGCTGGATCTGACCCGAGTATTTGAAACCCACTTTATGCCACAGACTGCGATTGTTCTGCTGTAAAAACACAATCAGCTGTTGTTAAATATAGTTACTCAATCTCATAAGTCAGGCTGTTTTTGTCAAAGTGCTTCTAAATCTGGTTCTTATTGGTTTGAATATCAGAAAAACTCAAAATATTAGTGTTTAGGGGCACTAGAGGGAATTAGGGGGGGAATTAGAAAGTTTTTTTTATATAAACCTAGCGATACTTCAGCCAGTTGAGGTTTCTTTGCCTCCCCCTTGTGATCACATGATGCATTACTCACTGTCCTGTCCTCTGTCGCGCAGGATGAGCCGGTCGACTGCAGGAAACAGGAGCTGTCCGCCACTGAAATACAACAGAAAGTGAAAGAATACAACGCTCAGGTCAACAGTAACCTCTTCATGGTTCTGGTAAGGACACCAATCAATCTCGAATATGTAAATTCATCAATTTATTTATTTATTTGCTGCTTTTCATTTTAAAATTTGAAATTATTAAATTGATATAGATATATGATTTATTTTAAAAAGTCTTTTATATTTATATATATATATATATATATATATATACTGTGTAATAATAATATTATTAATTAAATATAACAAATATAATAAGTTTTACTATTTATATAAAATCCTAATATACGTTTTGTTAGTCTCTATATATTTTTTGCTGCTTGCATAAATATATCAAATCATAATATACACATTATATATCTATAATAGTGTGGGGCGAAATTTACTCATTTATTTAATTATTTATTATACGTATTATAATCACGGAAATTGAGAATCTTAATCATTTTGCGAGCAAAGATGGAGTGTTTATTAATAAATCAGGTTATTTCCTGGTAGTGAAGTAAAAATATAGCCTATAATCATTTGTTTTTGACTCGGAGTATTCCGTTATGTGGTGTAGGCCTAAATAATAACGTATTAAAAACCGAAGAGTATTCCAACATGCGAGCAAGAAACTTATGGACACACGTTATCCTCTCGTGCCGTTTCGTAGGCTATGCAGCACAAGATGAGCACACATTTCAAGAGAGAGACGGAGTTTGCTACCCTGCGAAAGCTCGCTCTGTCTGTCACATATATCTCAATTAGCTCAAAGAATGAAAGTAAATGTGTTTACAAGCCAGGAGAAATTGGGGTAACAGGCAATAATCCAATAATCTAGCTGTGTGGATCGGTTTATGACTTTAAACACATAGTGAAAGTGAAAGCAAAACTTTTGCTGCATTAAAGGCGTGTTTTCTCAGCGACGACGAGATGAATCTGCCTCAGTGCTGATAATCCTTGAATTTACTGGCTTAATATTTCTCTTTTAGGCTATTTCTCATACATTAATGACGGTGAAAAATGAGAACAATCAATATTTCTTGTTAAACGACATTTTTTTTAAGTGTTTGAAGCTGCTTTTGAGTCTCACAGATGACTGATTTGCCTTCTTTGGATCTAAAGACTGTTATCTAAGCCTATAGGTATAATTTTAGTGATATTATTAATAATAATAATTTGTAATTGTATTTTTATTAGTGTTAGGCTATTAGCGTCATTAAATATTTTATAAATACGCGTCTCTTTTATAACGAGCACTATTAACAAGTTATGAATAGATAACCTGAAATTCAGTTTTGGTGTGAAATGTAGTTTTATAGTCTTTTAAAACGTTTTCATTCCTCAATCCTCATACACACGTCAGTGTCGCCAGTGTGGTTATGTACATAATGTTGTTATAAAATTAGGCAAGGCAAATGAATTTTAGGCCCTAATGTTAATTTAATAATATTAGCCTTATAATAGTAATAATAATACTAATAACATTATAGATTAATGAGAAAACGAGCCATTATCGTCAAAGGCATCAGCCCTCTGCGATATGTCTAATTATCATCTATTGGCACAACCCTCATTTATAAATGAATTAGTGGTGCTTTCGTAATAGTGATTATAATTGCACTGTTTAGTAGTGCATAATATTATAATTATTTATATATTATTATATTTATTTGTGGTGTTTGCATTTGGCCAAACTCCTAACCAGAAGTATCAAACTTCATCGGTCATGTTTCGCTGAATGTTTTCTTATCTTCCCCGTCAGAACCGTGATGGATCTTACACTGGCTTCATAAAGGTCCAGTTTAAGCTGGCCCGGCCCGTGTCTCTCCCTCCTTCACGGAGCACGTCCTCCTCCTCGGGATGGGATGGCAGTTGTCAAGAAGAAAATGCACTGAAGCATCGCACCTCATTCTACCTGCCCAGAGACACGGTCAAACACCTGCACATCAGCTCCAACACACGGGCCCGAGAGGTCATCGAAGCACTGCTGAAGAAGTTCACCGTGGTGGACAATCCGGCCAAGTTCTCGCTGTTCGAACGCAGCGAACGGCAGAATCAAGGTGGGGAAACTAAATGTACTCCATCATGATTCTTATAATTAACAATATATGAATTGTAAACAAGTAATGCAATTCATATCGTCTTTCTCTTTTCAGTGTACTTAAGGAAGATGGCGGATGACGAGCGTCCGCTTTTCCTGCGTTTGTGTGCTGGACCCAATGAGAAAGTCCTCAGTTTAGTTCTTAAGGAGAATGAAACGGGGGAAGTTAATGTGAGTAAATGTCACCATCTTTACATGGTCATCATCATTTCTCAATATGCAAAATCGTTTTAAAAGGTGTATTTGAGGTTTAAGTATTCATAATATTTTTGGTTTCTTCTCGCAGTGGGATGCATTCAGTTTTCCCGAACTCCAGAACTTCCTGCGCATTCTGCAGCGGGAAGAGGAGGATTATGTCCGGCAGATCGTGCGGCGCTACGCCTTGGCACGAGACAAGATGAAAGAAGCTATGAAGAACTTCAGTACGCCTGGCTGAAACGAGCTGCTTTTTATACCTCAGAAACAAAAGAAAAGCAGAAGGAAACGTACTAAGGACGCTCGTACGCAGCTTATTACTGTTTGAATCCAAAGAGTGTGTGGAAGAAATCTCTGTCCTACTGTGGTAGAGGACGTGAGAGGGTTTTAAATGACAGGGAAATGGAGTGAGAGAGAGAGGAATAGCGTGTGTTAAAGCGTGACTGATGAGCGTGAGAGGAGAGTGACGTTATGCTGGAAGAAATGCTGCGGTCGTAGCCGTAGATCCAGTTGTGGCGCAAAGTCTTTCCAGTGTGAGCGACAGATCATTGGTCTGTGGTGAATGCATGTATCAGTGCATATTGAAGAGTATTTGGACTTTTAATTGGGAAAAAAGGATTATTTTAATGTCTGTATTGATATACCACCATTTAGTGATGTAATACTTGTCAGATATTGAAGGACACATGTATATATTGGATATTTGTTGTAAATTCCTTTTGAATAAAAGTAAAATATTTTTCCCCTTTAAAATGACTGTTTTTGTTGTGTGCAAGAACCATTAAATGACCATTTCATTGTTTGAAATATTAAATGTGCATTATTATTTAATACTATATTAATAATAACAATTAAACTTTAAGTAGCTCTTAAATTAAAAAAGGAAAGCATTTAGTTTATAAAACCATTTTTAAGTATTGTCCTCTATGCTTACGCATCTACTAAATTATATCGCATAACACTTAGTTATTATGTAGTCTGTTTTTCGCCGAGGAAAAAAAAATCAAATTTCTAGTATCTGTATGATAAATTGTGTTGTAATGCCATTGGGTGCTGTTCATATGATAAAATATATTATTTGTCTAAAAGACTTTATTTTTGATTAAATAATGACTTGGATTAAATAAAAACCGAGCGACAATAATATAAAATAAAATGACAATAAATAAAAATGAACTGTAAAAAAGACTTTTATTCTATAAAATACACTTTTATTCTATCTATTCTTTTCACCGAAGCGGTTCCATGTATTTCCGTCTTTAACAGGAGCGGCTGAGCGTGTCTTGATTCACTGTCTGATCTGCTGCGGTTCGTTTCTGACTTTTCACACTCAGTAAATCTGTTCAAACCCCCTTTAATTCGCTTTATATCCGCTGCTCTGCTTCATTTAACATCAAGAGACTGTATTCAAGTAAGTGTCAACATTATAAATATGAATAATATTGTGTTACAGACACAAACGTTGTTGGACATTATGATGATGTTAGCTGTATTAGCACGAAAGCTACATCAATTTAGACACATGGAAAATAAAATAATTAAACTGGATGTTGTGTATTAACAATAATACTCATGTAAAATCTTTTTAGTAATAAAATATAATTAAATGGACTCCTGTTTTTGCTAAATTCTTGCTGTCAAACACAATCTGTCTTGTTTTAAGATGCTACACGCTAATGTTGGAATGAAAATCTCTGTTACATAAAATATTATTCAAAATGTCAATTATTAAGAACGTAAAATACAAGTTAAGATGTATTTTCCTTTGATAAAGTGTTTGACTTGGTGGGAAAGCAAAGCTCGCAGATTTCCCATGCCATAAAAAGTGGCCATATTTTATTATGACTGACATTATCAGGTTCATGATATCAAATATGTAAATATTTAACAGTGTGAGTCAAATAACAGACTATTCTTTTGTCCTCCAGAGTTGTACGTCTGTCCCAAGTGTGACCCGACCAGGAGGAGAATGTTCTGCGGCCCATGATGGGCGGCAGCGGGTCTAAAGGTAAAGGGTACTGGCCGTTCTCTGGTTCGGCTGGCGGGGATGACCCTGCCAAAGACGGCCAAGAGCAGAGCTTGGCCAGGGTGCGGAGCATCCGAAATGCGACGCCTTTCGTGTTTACCAGGAGGAGGTAAATATAACCACAGATCCTGGCATGCGATTTGATTTCAGGCCGCATAACTCAACCGCTGTGCCAGTTACACAAAGAGAAGGAACAGATGCACATTCTTGTATTTCATTGCAGATTTCGAAAGTAATGTTTTCAAAGTATTTGAGTCATTGAGGTCATTTAACCTTTAGTGTTAACTAAAGGATAAAGTCCAGTCCATACGGTACATCATAGCAAAATAGACCGTAACAGGTCTTGTTTTGCAAAAATGAATGGCGTACTATATGTCATTCCTTTTATTACCAAATAATATATACACACACATTACATTTTAATGACAATATCTAAACATGTTTGTTCAAAGAATGCCAAAAGGAACCATGTCACATGCAGCCGTTAAACACGTCTGTTTAGTAAATGTTTACACAAAACATTTGAAAAATGCTTTCTTTGTAAATGGCTCCACCAAGAACGATAACTAGGGTGAGCAAACGTCCTGTTTTTCCTGGGACAGCCCCGTATTTCAGCTCTTTTTTTAGTGTACCCACTTGTTTTGAAAAGCCTAATCAATGGTAGCCAATCTCGTCATAGTATACTTAGGAGAACAAAAGTACAGTCCAATCAAAATTCGAACTTGAGGTTAGTGAAGGCGGGATATTAGAAAGCGCGGAGGAGATCAAATCAGACGTGAAGATGTCAAAGAAGCGTGTGTGAACATTCAAAAAGAGTTCTTCAAAAATAGACACGGTTGTCAAAATGGCCATCATGTGGAGTATCTCATGTAAATGCAGTTATGTTTTAAGTGAACGTCCACGGCTTAGTGAACGCCAGATAAGGATATGTGTCGGTATATTAGATCCTAGCATTGAGTCTTAAAGTCACAGCAGCCTAAAATAGCAGTCTGTGTCATTACTCAAGCAATAAAAGATCTTAAATAAAGCTATACATGTTAAATAAACCTACTGTATTTGGAAAAACATAGTTTATTTAATTTGTAACTCTATCATATTTGTCCTGTTTTTGTAATTCGCTTCTTTGTTCTTTTTTTATATAACAAAAATAAAATGTAGGGCTGCACGATTTATCGCAAAATACGAAAAATAACATTGCACTTGAACGTGATTATCGCCTAAACGTGATTATTAGTGCGATTGTGAAATGGCAAAGGCTGCAATTTATTTATTTACTTTTTTTTTTTTTTTTTTTTTAAATGCGCAGCTTGTCAGTGAAGTACGGCTCCAAATGCTAATCCATCTGAAAGAACTGCGAGTTTGAGTCGCTTGTAATGTACATTTCAAAAAGTAACGCACGTCAAACATCTTTCCAGACATGAGAAGCATTTATTAACATCTTGTCCTACAAAAGAAAACATTTAATAACATGTTTTTACTCCAAACCCACTTCATAACGACAGTTGACCGTCCTTCTGAGAGATGATGAGTCTTCTTACACAGAATAAAGCAGTCTTGTGTTTATTAGTCATGTTTAATCAATCAAAGCGTTTCAATCTTATGTTTATTCAAGTGATATGACTCGTGTTATCTTCTTCTGCTGCAGGGCATATTTTGAGTTTCTGCGCAAGAGCGCCCTCTGGCTTTCAGATGGAGAAACATTTACTACTGATCACAGAGCCGTACAGCTCTGACAAGCTGCACATTAAATAATCGCAGCCTTTGATAAATCACATTCGATTTAATCACTATAAACCGTGTAGCCCTAATAACTATATGATATATCGTTATCATGAAATAAAATTCCACCATGAGAAAGCTGGTCACCCTAATGATAACTACACATTTTTAACGATTGTCCTAATTCTGAGAATAGGGAAGTCGACAGCACAACTTTAACGATATTGACGCAGATGAATGATATTGTTGGAATTACTTTCAAAACTTTTTTTTTTTTCCAACTGATGAATGATAAAAATGTTTACAGCCAATCAGAAGCCATCCTGCTTTAATGAGCATTTAAACGCGCAGACAACAAAACTAATAAACAGAACTAATTGTGCGTTGGTGTGGACTCTGATATAGTTATCTTGAGGATTCTCGTTCTTGGTGTGAACGGACCTTTAGACTTGTGTGAAAAGATATTGAATTTTCTATATGTGTGTTGTTTTTTCTTTTTAAATTTAAATTTGTATTTGTATTCATGTTGTGAAGCTCTCTGTACTTCGATGAGGACGGCGACCTGGCCCATGAGTTTTACGAAGAAATGGTAGTAATGAAAAATGGCCGTAAGAAAGCCAAACTAAAACGAATCCACAAGAATCTCATACCTCAGGTTAGTCAGCATGGGAATGTTTTGCTAGCATTTTCTTTAATGACAAGTCTTTGAATATTCATGCTCACTTGAACATTATTATTGGGATTTTTTCCATAGGGAACCATCAAGTTGGATCACCCTTGTATCCACGTCGATTTTCCGGTCGTCATCTGTGAAGCTTGATGCCGTCTGTGACCTCCTGTGAAGATTCCGTCCTCCCTCATTTTCCTCCCGACCGCTGGATCATGGACACGCTTGCTGTGTAGCGCCCCCGTGAGTTTGGGAGGGCTCAACGCGTGTATGTGGAATCCCGGCAAACTGGCCGCGAGATGCTCTGGCTGTCTGCCTGAGAAGAGGCTGTGGCCTGGCAACGATGTCCTGACTCTTTTCGTTTTCTTGTAATCCTCCACATGTGCGTCTTGAAGACTATTATGGGCTGTATGGCCAAGACACTATGTGTGGTTTGTATATGAGCGTATGGCTGTTTGTTTGTTAGTATATGACCATAGAAATAGAGAATATTTAGCGATGTTTTATCTGGAGCACATCACGAAGGACTCTGGAGGACCTTCTAGAACGTTCAGTTTAGAATTCCAAACATGTTCTAGAAGCCCTCAGAAAGATCAGGTTGCATTTGAACGCTTTAATCGACGGGCATTGTATAACAAGCAGAGCTTCGCAGATCGTCAGGATGCGATGTTCGTAGAGGTAACGCAGTTAGGGTTAGTACAAAATAAGTAAAACTACAGCCTGAATTTTGCATGTAGTTCCTATAGACCTGATTCTGCTTTCTTTTCAGCCAGTAGGAGATAATCAATGGCTGTTTACTACGCTGTGATTTGTTTGTATGCTGATTGGATGATGGAATTGGATGGTTGAGGCACTGACTGACACAGTTCTGCCAGTCACTGTGAGAAGCCCCGCCCCCCTCACTGTTGTGGCAGTCTTATTTATTACAGTTGAAATGACCAGATGGCATTAAAGAAAATACCACAATATAAATGCTTATCAAACTGTGTTTGTCTGTTAATTTGATATTAAACTGAATATTAAGTGGGAATGAACTGATTTTACCCATGTGGATTTGATTGTAAAATGAGGGCTAAATCTTTTCTTTTTTTTTTTTTTTTTTCAACACGATCTATTAAGTTTATATATTGTTAAATATTTCTACTGTTTAATACTCCATAAGATGTGATGCACAGGAAATGACATTTGGCATGATGTAATTGTAAGTAAATCTTCTCATTCCATTTTCCTTTTTTATTATTTTACATAAATAACATTGTTGACTGTTTCAGTATTGGGGAAAGTTACTTTTAAAAGTAAATATTGCATTACTTATTTAGTTTTTTATGGAAAGTAGTGTCACATTACTTTTTCTCACCTGGGCTTGTTTGTTTTTTATAACAACAAAAAAGGCCTTTATATTTGCTGAAAATGGAACCTTTCATGCAAAAAGTTAAATGAATAAACATCAGGCTGAATGACATGCAAATTCACGCCTGTACAGTAGAGGGCGCAACTCAAACCTTTCAGCTATGCTGCTATTCTGGGTGAAAGAAGAATAGGAAAATGGAGAAGAAAGTTCAACAAACTGTCAGAAACAGACATCATGAGGGCCTGACGTCCTCTATTGGGACTTGTGCTCACAGCTCAGCACCTTGCAACTCAATTACCATTTCCCAGAGAACACAGAATTGTGTCTGCCACTGGAGCTCCTTCTCTTCACGGATGACAGCAGGTTCCCGTTGAGCACATGCGACAAACGTGAAAGAGTTGGGAGATGTCGTGGGGGACGTTATGCAGTGTGCAACGACTGGTTTGGCGGTGGGTCAGTGATGGTCTGGGGAGGAATATCCTTGGATGCTCACACAGACCTCCACATGCTAGCCCCATCCAGGTTTCCTTACTGCTGTTGGGTACCAGGATGAAATCCTCTGAGCCATTGTCAGAGCTTACGCTGGTGCAGTGGGCCTTGGGTTCCTCCTGGTGCATGATAATGCCCGACCTCATGTAGCTAAAGTGTGTAGGCAGTTTTTAGATGACGAAGACATTGATGCAACTGACCTTCATGTTCCCCATACCTGAATCCAATTGAGAACCTCTGGGACATTATGTATTAGAGCATCCAAAGCTGCCAAGTAGCACCAGGGATTGTCCAGGACCTCGCTAGCTGCGTTTCCTGTCGGGCTGAAACTGTGAGGTCTGTGGAGGGGCGTTAAGGGCGGGTTTTAGGAAAGTGTTGCAGGGCTACTAGCCCGAAAATGGAAATGCAGCTTGATTTTGACCTCAGCACTTGAGGTCCGAGGCTATTGGCCCAGCACGACATGTTGTTAGCCCTGGCTCGCACTGGCCCTACAGTGGAAAAGCAGCTACTGATGCCCAGTTCTGGAAGGAGATCCCCCGAAACACCATCCACCATCTCATCAGGAGCATGCCCAGACATTGTTGTGAGTGCATACAGGCACATGAGGGCCATACACACTACTGCCTTACATTACGAGTTGCTGTGATGAGCTTCAAGTTGGATCAACTTTACTTTGACTTTTGGTGTGATTTTGAATCCAGCCCTCACTGTGTTGATGATTTTGGTTTCCATTGACTGGTGTCACATAATTTCATTCTTAACAAATCGTAGAATGTGTATATATATATGTATATATATATATATATATATATATATATAAGGGATTTTCATCAAATTGAAGATTTCATTCATTGAGATCCAATTTGTGATTTAAGTGTTCCCTTAATTTTTTGAGCAGAGCAGTTTGTAAATTTAGTTTTTTTAGAAAGTAAGTTGATTTAATGTGGTCATCTAGATTTTGACATGCCTATATTTACCCTGTTGAACCACAAGGGGAGCAAAACCAATATTTATGAGTGTGTGTGTGTGTGTGTGTGTGTTTGCCTCCTTTGTTCAGTTTAATTAAGTTCCATCCACAAAAGGACAAAACCGAATACTTTAATCTATTTCATCTCTCTGCCAGTTGACCGTCTTTCCCTCCTGCAGTCTATTTTTTTCCCCTCTGTCCTCTAGTTGAACTCTTGTTCTTTCCACAGATCTGAACTCCACCTTTGCTTTGTTTCCTTCATCTTCTATACACAAACAAATGATCAGACAATGTTATCTTCTACTGTAGGAATCATTTATCATCACGACGAGTGTTTTCCAGCAATGCTAATCTCTGAACTGGACAAAGGCGCTTGCAGAAACACAAGACAATCAGAGTAATAAAGATGTTTACCAAGTCAAGCATCATTATTATTGTTCATTCTTTGGGTTTGTAATTTGAACAAACTGCTAACATTAACTTTGCAGTGCAAGTTGTCCACCACCAAAATGAATGATTTGTAAATGCGCTAGGTCTAACTTACAGGTAATAAAATGAGCAAATAAATCCTGACATATAGACTCATGGGTGGGATTTATTGAGTAGGGCCAGAAAACAACCTCCTAGGATCCTCTCAGAACCAGCTAGTTACCGCTATGCTGATAACCTCTCAACGCTTTAGCAACCATATGGCATGTTTAGCACTTGTGGGTGTAAAGATCCTAATTTTATATGACAGTGATGTTTATGTCATGATTATCACTGCCGTAGGAATCTGCATTCCATATCCGTGATTCCATCTTTAAGGAACCACGGTCTCACACCCACCCATAGTCCTAATTGGGACTTTTATTCCCACTTGGTTTTCTGAAGACTAGCTATGATTTCCATTTCCAAAATGAGCTGTGATAGCTTTTGTGCCTGGAGACTCATAATCTTTATCATGAGTTATTCAAACTACTTCAGTGCACATGAAACAATTTTATATCCCAAATCTGCCATCAAAACTCCCACGTTAAAATCTGCTCATCATTCATTTCAGCTGTGCAGCTGCATTTAGCATTAGCAGAAAGTTCCAGTGGCTTAGCAGTGTTAATGTGCGCACTATACTTGCTGGTATGTACACTGTGAGTGTGTTTGTAATTGAATACTAACACTCTACTCATGCTATGAACTTTGTGAAATGTGCTTTTTTATTTTAATTTGACACTCAAATGTATGTGATTTGGAGTGAATGGAAATTACCTGCTTATATTTGACTTTGGCTTATGTTGTACAATTAATAGACTGTAGTCTGCTAGCACAGTACAGAAACAAACCTGCTACTCAATGACATTAGCAAACTTATTGCTCATTGAACAAAGCAACATGCTTCATATTAATAGTACATGCAGTTATTCACAACCTAACCATTAGCTCTACTCTACTATCGCTGCCGGCCTGGAGGACCTGACCCTCAGAGCCCTGACATCCCAGAGCCGCCCAAGCTCCTTGCCCTGCCGGCGCCGCCCTTGCTTCCTGTCCTGCCTACTCCACCTAAGCGCGTCAGCGAGGACTCTCGTCATGCCTGAGCCCTCCTGGTCTGTCGCTCCGGCTTCGCCCTGGCTCTCTAGCAGAACTCCTGACCTTCCCGAGCCTCCCAGGTTCAACCCTCCTTTCTCTCCCTGGTCACTCCGAAAGACTTTCTGGACTGTTCTGCTGGCTCTGACTTGGCTCCCCTCGCTTTCTCTCTCTGTGTTCTGATCTTTCTGTCTTGTGTTGTCATGTTCCTATCCTGTTGAGGTAGATATGGTCAAATGTGTTAAATTAAGCTAAGAATACTACATTTTTATTGGTAGGTAAAAGCATATCCTACACTGTGCAGTGTACCAACCCATTCTGACGTGAAAATGTATTTTACTAAGTACAAATTCGTATGATGTGATTCGTAAGAAAATGTAACGAAGCATGTAGCTGCACCCCTAAACTCAACCGTCAATGGAGCGTAAGCTTATCGTACTAATTTGTAACCAATTTGCCAAAATATGAAACAATTATGAATCGTCATGAGACTGTGTTGAGTGTACAGTATACTAGTATTTCATTCGGATTGCTAGATGCCTCTCTTTTTTTGGTTTGCAGTGTGCTTGATCTATTCCATTTACTGTATCCCACATTGTAATGTGCTCGATTTGACCTTTGATGGGATATCAACCTTTTTGACTTAGGCCTATTGTTAAAGTAGACAATAATTGAGTACTTTTCACACAAAATTGGATTTAACATGCAAATTATATTGAAACTTATTTTAGAAATGAAGGACACCGCTCACGGAATTAGCCATTTTGGAAGAGCATACTACCATACTATTTCTGTATTATATAGTATGTGATGTGTACAGGGCTGGGTAGGTTACTTTTAAAATGTATTTCACTACAGATTACAAAATACATGCTTTAAAAAGTCATTTGTAACGTATTTCGTTACCTTACTCAAGTTTAGTAACTTAATCTAAATATTTTAGAATACTTTGGAATACTAATAAGTGTGGAAGAAACACAATAAAGGTAATTGAAAAAAGTTTTTATCTCACAATTCTGACTTTTTCCCTCAGAATTGCATGATATAAAGTTGCAATTGTGAGTCATAAAGTAAGAATTATGAGATATTAATTCGCAATATTGAGAAAAGTCAGAATTAGGAGATATAAACTCACATACTAAATTCACAAATGCAAGAAAAAAAGTCAGTATTGCAAGTTTATCTCTCCCAGTTCTGACTTTATAACTTGAGTTTAAATCTCGCAATTGTGAGAAAAAGAAGTCAGAATTGTGAAATGCAAACTCACAATTGTGAGGGGGAAAAACAAATTGTGAGAAAAAGATACAGTGACCTTTTTTACAATTATAAAATGACAAACAACTATCACAAAACATGAAAACATTCGAAAACATGAAACTTAACTCCGCTTTTTCAGACTGTCAGAGTCAGAGAATCACCAATTGCTGTTTAAATGACATAAAAATTCAAAGTAATCACTTCGGTAATCTAAAATACTTTTCAGATGTAACTGTAATCTGATTACCACCTATTTAAAATGTACCTGTAATGAGTTACTCAAATTTTGTATTTTAAATACGTAACTAAGTTACTTGTATTTCGTTACTCCCCAACCCTGAATGTGTCTGACTAGTAATCAATTCCATTAAACATGCAATGAAGCATGTAGTATGCAGTAATCCAGTATAATATTCCAAACAAATCCATTGAGAGTGTGTGCAGGGCTGATCCATCAATGCGGGCTGGTCCTCTACTTGATTGCTTTCAGATGCATTTAATGTATTTCAAATATTTAGCCATCTGAACAGGAATGTTCCAAACTCTCAGTTGTGTCATAAATGTTCCTTTAGCCTATAAATTTTGCTTTATGGTGAGTTTGTAACATAGAAAATAAACATCCCCAAATGCCTCTTTTTTTCGTAATGAGTTTGTTTAGAAAATTCCACGCAACCCGATTCAATGACGTGTCCTTGGGCACCATGATGGTTCTCCTTGTATTGACGCACGGCAGCCGGGATCTTGCTGTGCCAGGAGTCTCTGGTGCCCATGACCTTCCTTCCTTTCCGAATAATCCCGTGTCCAGACCTACAGAGTCACGGGGCCCCGGGAGAGGAATAGGCTGATAAAGAGGAAATACTCATCCCGTACCCATTCCGTTCACTGACACAGGAAACACAGGTCAGCGAAAGTGTGTGTGACTTTAATTAAAGAGATCAGAGAACTCAAAACTCTTGACATGACATAAAAAAAATGACCAGTCAGTTTCTGTCAGAACATCATGTGTACTTATAATCAGAGTTCAGTGTTTTCTTATCCATTTTTAAATAAAGCTCCATGTTATTGCTGAGCTCTAGGGTTTTATAGATTCAATCTCTCTCTTGTTTTTACTTGCATGTCTCTGTTCTTTGCTTTCTCTGCAAAATACCCAGAAAGCCACTCCTGAGTCAGCAGAGAAGAGGAAACAAGAGAAAGGCAGTTCAGCTGTGTTTACTGGCTTCGTCAAACAGGATGATCGCTTCGCACAGACATTGGAGGTCGGTTATCGATCTTCTGATTAGTGAAGACAGAGCTGATTGATTTGTACTCAGGATTTCATCACCCTAAATGAGTCTTTCAGACTCCACTGATGTCATTGTTTAAGCGGCGAACTAAAATTTGTTTTGGAGCTTTTGTGCTATGGACATGAATGATACAAACTGTGTGGCCTGTTCGTTTTCTTCTTGAATTTTAATTTTTCAGTGCAGCAATTGAAAAAAATGTGTATTTTTACCAACCCAAGCACACTAGCAGCCACACTGCAACACTAATAACCTCTCAGAACTGCCTAGCAACTCCATAGCAATGAGCTAAATTCACCCAGAGCCCCTTAGCAATACACAGCAACACCCTGGCACTGCGGTAGTGAATTTAGCACATCTAATATTTAGAAAACATAAGTCAATTGTTTGAAGCCATTCAAACAGAATGTAAGAAAAACGCAAGGGAAAAAACGGAATGAGAAAAATTCAAATTAAATTTGAACTTAGCTTGATTGCTACGTTCAGTGTTTCCAAATCCGCAGTTTTCCTGCAGAATTGGGTGACTTTTAAGTTGTTGCCATGGGTTAATTTTGTTTCCACCGATTGATTTTGTACGATTTCGGCATTCCAATACCCCCAAAACACCTCCCAGATGTACAAATTCATTGGAGAATGCGGCTACCCGATGGAGAAAATCTGCTTAATCTTAAATATGCTATTTAAAAGACGCAAATGCAGTGGTCAAAGATGTGTCTAGCGCATGTGTACATAAACAATGGAAAAGGAGCTCATACAGTTGTAACAGTCTGTATTTTATGGTACGTTTTACACAGTAAAGGTGTAGTCACGTGAGGGAAATTTCTGTGAATTTTTGTGCGCAAAGAAAGTCTATTGTCAGTAGCTAGCATAAACCAAGCAGCTTTCTGTTGGCGGAACCGTGTGACAAACTTGAACCCATTGCAAAATCTGCATGGGAAAATCTTTCACACTCTTGCAAAAATTCCCAATTGAAATGACTTGAATTCGCAGAAAATTCGCAGAATTGTAAATGTGACTGCTCCTTAAGGTCTTACTTGTGCTGATTCTTATTCCTCTTCCTGTAGTTTTGGACTAATTATATACTGACAGAGTATATACATTTTCTTATTAATGTAAAGCTGCTTTGCCACAATTTGCATTGTAAAAATACAATATAAATATCAATATACAATATCGCTATATAAATAAAGATGACTTGACTTGACTTGACTGACACCTAATGGTGTGGATGCATTTATTTACCAACCCTTTTTTTTTTTTTTTTTTACCTTTATCAGACATTTTTATCTAAAGTGACCTAAAGTGCATTGAATATACGTATTTTTAATCAGTACCCCCCCCCCCCTCGGGAATGATACCCATTCAACTATATTTAAGTGCTATTCATGTCTTTAGATATAAATCTTTTTAATTAGCATTCTCGCCTCTATCTCTACCACCATCTCCCATTTCATCACTTTTGCAGTGATTTATTAATCTTATAATTTAAATTCTGCTTGGAGTCTTCTAGATCACCTTGGCAACCAGAACCATTGGCTGCCTGGGGTCTCCTGCAGGGGCTGATCTGAGATCAGTCTAAACCACTCAGATCCAGTCCTTAATCACGGTGAGATCAAAAGACTAGCCGGGGGCCGGGGCTGGTGACGGGTGGGTGAGACGGGCAGGAATGTAGGAGGTACAGGGGTGTGGTCTCTCCAAGATCAAAACTGAATGCACAGCTGCTTTAAGAGAGACTCACAGTGACAGACGAGCTGGAGCAGGTGTACATCTACATATAGAGAGACAACTGAGGACGACTGTCTGCTGGGAGAGAGACAATCTTTCAGTACGGTGAGTAGGAGCTTTTATTTGAAGTGACATAAGACAGAAAGTGTTCATTTAATCTTTTCTGAAGAAAAATTAATGTAAGTTGTGTTTTTAGAGTAAGCTATGTTTAAAATTAATATAAATACAGTGCGGTATGGTAATATGGATATGGTAAAAAAGAAAAGAAAAAAAGCATAAATGTGTACAAATATCCAAATTCTGTCATCATTTACTAACCCTCTTGTTGTTCCAAATGATTGTCCTTCTTTTCTGGAACACAAATGAGATATTTAGCCAAATGTCCAGGCTGCTCTTGCTCTTACAATAGCCGCGTTTCCTCCAAAACAGTTTGTTCCAGGAACATTTTTTTTTTCTTCAGACCTGTTGCTGTCTGTGTTTCCATCACGGTCTAAAGTACCGTGAAGATTAGGCAAATTAGACCGTGACGTAGAACTGCACGCGACTTCCCGCGGGATTTCGTAACAATCTTAATAAAGCCTGAACCTCATCGTCGGTCCATTGGTCGTATTTTTTGAACTCCATTGTTGATTCTAATAAAAAACAAATCTAACTGCACGAGCCGCAACAGACTTTTAAAAATGGTGGTTGAAATAAAATGCTGTGTGGAGTCAACCAAATAAACTTACAAAAAATAAATAAATAAACTTTACAAAATAAACTTTGTAAAAGTACTACCTCACGAGCAGGGGGAATTTATTTAGACCCTGGTTCCTGCGGTCGAAACACAGAGTACCACCCCAAAGTCCCTATAGTTCCTGGGGAACGTTCCTGTGCACGGCTATTAAATGTGAATGAGACTAAAGCAGTAAAACTACAAAAAGGAAATCTGAAGTCATTCGTATGAGAGAGAGAAAAAAACTAAATTGAAGTAATTTTGATTGACAACATTTTCCGTCATCATAGTTATGAAATCTGCTTGAAATACAGTGCAGTGGCTTTTATGATTTTATACATAGATATTTCAATAATTTTAATTGTAATTTTTTTTTTGTTGAAATTTTGCCTTTGTACTTGTCATTTTTTTATATATTCAATTTATTTCTGTTCATTTATTTAAATTAATGTCAAGAGAAAGAATTTAAACATTAAGGAACAAACACCTGTCAAAGTCAGATGGTGAGGTTTTTTTTGTTTTTTACCTCACATACAGTAATTAGACATTAGCAGTGAAAATCACTCGCAGCTGTAAGATCTGCCCTCTGTTTATAAGGGTCTGTGTTGACTCTTTATTAGTACAAGATGTGTTTTAGGATTGAGGTATTCCGCCCGGAGCGGGGACGCTGAATGTCTGCCTCCTGCTGCGGACAGAAGCAAACAAACACACGGCATTCGTCAAATGAGGGACAAACTACTTGCCAATGCCCGTACATTCATATTTTTTAATATTCAATGAAGTCCTGAAACTGTCTTAATACCAATTGTTATGTTTTCATGACATCTGCCCTTCAGAGGCGACATCAAAGCTGACCCCTTTGGTCTGCAGCTGTGGGTGGTTTTCCTTCTATCCGCCCCCTCCACTTTTCCTGCTAATGGAGACCTCAGAACTCCTATAGCAGTGACCGCAACGTGTCATTACGCCCATCTTCACTGTTACACATGGAAACGAGGTCTTTCTGGGAGGCCTTTATATGGTGTAGGTGTCCTATAGGGATGAGTTTGAGCTTGAATAGGCTTTTGTTCTCGCCATTGACCCCAGATTACAACCAACATTAGCATCCGTAAAGAGGTTACTCATGGCAAAATGCATATGCGTGCAGAGTACCGTGGGATATTAGGAGGTCCTAAGGTTGTCGTCCATCCGGTCAGTGCATGTCATCAGTTTCAGGTGAGTCAGCACACAGGATGGTCCTCAATAACACAGGAAACGGCTCTTCACAGCAGTCAGCTGACTTCCTGCCTATTAAAGGTTAATGCCTGCCAACACTACTGTGTTGTGCAATGCCATTTTGGCTTGTTTTAGAGTTTTAATGTTCCGTTGAATCAAAGCTCTAAAAGTTTCTAGTTGTTCCACAAAGCTGTTTTTAAGATTCACCAATGTAGTGTATTAAAATCTATTGGAATTCTTCATTTTTTATGATGCATGATGCAAAAACATGGTATAAACATGATAAATGCCATCGCGTGTTCAACAACAACGTAGTAAAATTACCTCAGGTCTTTTTGCATGTCAGTCATTCACTCTTTTTTCATACTGTAGTCATAATGGGGCAAATAATAAACAGAATAAAGTAAGGAAAAAGCTTATTCTTATTCTTCGCACTGATTTCGGAGTGAAATGTGATCTGTGTGTGACTCCTGCAGGTCTCTCAGCTCGCTTCAGTTAGAAACGCTTCTTCATCCCCGCGGAGAAATCTGGACGAGACCAACTCGCGCTATAGGGGGGGCCTTGTCGATATCGTCGAGAACTACTCCGGTTTTACAAACAAAATAACGACTTCAGCACTTTATACACATTTATCAGTGTGAGGGTGTAGTATTATATCGAGTGGTTGCAAAACTTAACATTAAAGAATAGATATTTTTGGGTCACTTACGAACTCGCACCCCTCTACCGACAACTATATTCATTAATCTGAGGGCCGAAATCCGCACACAACCACACAGTCAATCACTGATCCAGATGAGCCAGCCGGACATGAGCGAGCCTCTCTACCCGCGTGCGAGGCGTTTTAAGGCGTTTTAACAATGATAATGGACCGTTTTGTTTTGAAATAGTGATTGCGAGTTTATAGTTTTGAGGTGTTGACATCCGCTGGATGGATGGACGGACGCTGCGTGGTAGTTTATGAGTGATCGGACCGGTGTGTTGAACGGGTTCAGTCCGATCTATACAGGTCAGTGTTTCCTCATTCTCATAGTTTAAAGTTTGTGTAACGGTTGCAGAAATAAAAGAGGAAGTGGTTTTGTGACGTGCAACTCTATGACAATGTGTGAAACAAAGTTTGAGACCATGTTCAATATGAAAGTTAATTTCTTTTCTTCTTGTTCGAAAGCTTCTAACAATCACAATGTCATGGGTTCGATTCCGAGGGTGTTCATTTATGAAGTTAAAATGTTGATAACAGTGTGGTACATGCATGAATGTAAATGTTCTAGTGTATTTCTATAAGAATAACCAGGGCTGGGTAGGTTACTTTTAAAATGTATTTCACTACAGATTACAAAATACATGCTTTAAAAAGTAATTTGTAACGTATTTCGTTACATTACTCAAGTTTAGTAACTTAATCTAAATACTTTAGAGTACTTTGGAATACTAATAAGTGTAGAACAAACACAAAACTGGTAATTGCAAGTTTTTATCTCACAATTCTGACTTTTTCCCTCAGAATTGCGTGATATAAAGTTGCAATTGTGAGTTATAAAGTCAGAATTATGAGATATAAACTCACAATATTGAGAAGTCAGAATTATGAGATATAAACTCATATACTAAATTCACAATTGGAAGAAAAAGTTAGTATTGTAAGTTTATATCTCCCAATTCTGACTTTATCACTTGCAATTTTGAGTTTAAATGTCACAATTCTGAGAAAAAGAAGTCAGAATTGTGAAATGCAAACTAATAATTGTGAGGGGGAAAAAAACAAATTGTGAGAAAAAGTTGCTGTGAATTATAAAATGACTCACAAACAACCATCACAAAACATGAAAACAGTCGTGGATCATCCAAGTCATGACAGGACAGTTAAAGTTAAGTTGACAGTTGGGCAATTTTTTTTTTTATAAATTCAGTCATTTTGTCTTGTTCAGGACAGTACTAAATAAAAAATAACTTTTTTGTGATCCCTATTAAAATGTTGATGAAACTTAACTCCGCTTTTAAAGACTTTTAAAGTCAGAGTCAGAATCACCAATTGCTGTTTAAATGACATTAAAATTCAAAGTAATCACTTTGGTAATCTAAAATACTTTTCAGATGTAACTGTAATCTGATTACCACCCATTTAAAATGTAACTGTAATGACAGTTACTCAAATTTTGTATTTTAAATACGTAACTAAGTTACTTGTATTTCGTTACTCCCCAACCCTGAGAATAATGCAGTAGTGACTTAAATGATTTTAATGGTTGTAGTGGATTTGATTTAGTGTAGTTGTTGTTTTTTTTGTATTAATAGAAATATTATTTTCTTTCCATTTGATAATTCCTTCTAAACTTTCTTGTAAACTGTTGCTGTAGCTCAGCTGGTAGAGAATGGCACTAACAAAGTCAAGATTGTGGGTTTGACTCCGAGGCGAAAAAAAAAAAAGTGTGAAGAAAATGAAAAAACCAAAAGTGTAGTAAGTTGTGCTGTGATAAAAGTGTGCAAAATTCATAACTGTTAATGTGCTCAATTGCTTGCGTTAATAAAACAGTTTGTGAAACAGTGTAAAAATTTTGGAACGTACTTCAGAATGTAGTATTTTATTAATCTTACTGGTTTTGTGTCTCTTTTAGGTCTGAAATGAGGAACATCGCACGTCTCTTTGGGACGACCCGACCTGAATGGGTCTCCTGGCTGCAACTGTTGTTTTTAATGCCCTTTTGGACCTGTTTAAAAGCACAGCAGTTAAAAAACACTAGATGGCCACTGTATTCTGGTAAGCCTTTGCTGTTGGCCTGGAACGCTCCTACGGAAGATTGTAGACCTCGACATGATGTCACCTTCCAGCTGGATCAGTTCCAAATAGTGGCGTCACCAAATGAGGGTTTCACCAAGCAAAATCTCACCATCTTCTATCAGGACCGTTTGGGATTGTACCCATACTTCGAGGCGGACGGCACTTCAGTCCATCACGGCCTACCCCAGGCCGCCAGTCTCACGCAACACCTAGAACGGATGCCAGATGGGCTCAAGAAGTACATCAAGGACCCGACAGCCAAAGGTCTTGCTGTTATCGACTGGGAAGAGTGGCGGCCCCTCTGGATACGCAACTGGGGCACTAAAGACATTTACCGCGAACGTTCGCGACGGTTCGTCGCTGAGAAAAACCCAAATTGGCCTCAGGATCAGGTGGCCAAAGTGGCCCAGCAAGAGTTCGAGCTCTCTGCACAGAAGTTCATGTTGGAGACTCTTCGATTGGCCAAGAGCTTACGGCCCTACCAGCTTTGGGGCTTCTACCTCTTTCCTGACTGTTACAACCACAATTACCAAAATAACAAGAACTACACGGGACGCTGTCCGGATGTGGAGGTGACCAGGAACGACCAGCTGAAGTGGCTGTGGACGGAGAGTACAGCTTTGTTTCCTTCCATATACATGGGAAAAACACTCAAGGACAAACCGTCTGGAAGGCAGTTCGTACGGAACCGGGTCAAGGAGGGCATGAGGTTGGCGTCTGTTGGGAACGGGTCAGCCAGACCTGTGTTTGTCTACACACGGCCCACTTACCTTAGCAGTGCTCCAAATTCTAACGGCAACTCTCCTGAACTCCTGCTGCTGACAGAGGTGAGTTTCCTGACAGGGTGATGCTTACATTTGTCTTTGTGTGGAAAAGGTTGATTTTTCTTAAGGAATGTTCATACTGGACAACTGGGGGCGCCTGTTTGTTGAAGTTGAGCTGCACCGTGAGTAGGCCTGCACAATATTTTGGTATCACATTTGTTTTTAGATTTTATTTTATTGGTGTTGGCTGAAATTGGGTATTTAATTGTTGCTCATGTTCATTTTCTGTTTTTACATTAAGATTACCTCATATGCTCACTGAAACTTTTACAGTGTTATTAAAGTGTTTTAAGTATATAAGTATATAGTTAAAGTATATATTTAAAGGTAGGGTAAGCAATTTTTCAAAAACTCTGTTGGACGTTTTTGATAGGGCTGCACAATTTATCGCATGATACGAAAAATGACATTGAACTTGAATGTGTTTATTGTTTAAACGCGATTCCTAGTGTGATTATTTTTTTTTTATGGCTCCAAATGCTAATCCATCTGAAAGCACTGCGATTTTGAGTACATTTGAAAAAGCAACATCTTTCCAGACATGAGAAGCATTTATTAAGATCTTGTCCAACAAAAGACAACATTTAATAACATGTTTTTACTCCAAACTCACTTCATAATGACAGTTGTGCATCCTTCTGAGAGATAATAAAGCAGTCTTGAGTTTATTAGTCATGTTTAATCAATCAAAGCGTTTCAATCTTATGTTTATTCAGCTACAGTGATATGACTCGTGTTATCTTCTTCTGCTGCAGGGCATATTTTGAGTTTCTGTGCAAGAGCGCCCTCTGGCTTTCAGATGGAGAAACATTTACTACTGATCACAGAGCCGTACAGCTCTGACAAGCTGCGCATTAAATAATCACAGCCTTTGATAAATCACGTGCGATTTAATCGCTATAAATTGTGCAGCCCTAGTTGTTGATATTTGAAATCAACCCAAACAAACCCACCCCTCTCTTCATTGCTCCGCTTCCAAAACTCACCCTCCAATCCTAACCACCCTGCTTCGAGTTGGTCACCAACACCAGCCCGATCGAGGGGTGGCTGGAGACACGAATGCACTAACAATGACGCCAAACACCTCATTCTCTAGCACGAGTTGTGCTCTGACGACCGCTACCTCTCCACTGTTATTCACGCAATGCGAGAGTGGATGTGTTTATCACCGCTGACGCACAACAAAATAATGCTTCACGGAAATATAAAGCGCAGATGATGAACGAATGACAAGGAAGCACAAAAAATGAGCGTACAGTACTCAAGAGTAAATACAAACAAGTGTTTGTTGTTAGTCGCCAACAGCACAGCAGCTCCAGTTCAATGACACTCAAAGCCAGTGTTACTCACATGTGAAGAGGAATCAAAGCAGCTTCCGTTTCAGGCCTTCCCAGCGCTGGAGAGAGCTTTTCTAATATTAACGCAGGTTAAATTAAAGCGCTTGCCCAGTCATAAACTTTCATTCCAGTGATATTCTTTTGTATTGTCTCGTCTCATCTCTCTTTCTGCAGTTTTTCTTCAAATCTCTCTCCTTGACCGTCATACTACTGCTGACTGGTTACACGTTTGTTTTTCTGTGTCGGCCTGACTAACTTCCAGTGTTTTTGAAATATAACTTACTCCACCTTAAGTATATTAATTTTATGTGATCATTAGATGATGGCAAAGGTAATATAAATGTAAAAATAGAGGATGAACAATTAAATATCCAATTAAAGAATTTCTAATATTGGCTGATATGGTAGGAATATATTGTGCATCGCTATTGAAATCCCTCATGCAATCTAGTGAATAGTCATTTAGTTGACATTTTAATCCAATGGGAAATCACTTGTTCTAGGTTTCTCCCCTGAAGCAGCATGAGATCAATCTTTGTAGAACTGCACCAAAATTTGAGGCAGTTCCTGCAGAAGCTAAAATTCATTAAAAGCCAAAACTTGAGCTACATGTGACCAGCTGAACAGGCTTTTGTGATGGTCTGTTGGCCCCTGAGACCGTCTGAAGGAAGTTCAGCTGTTGAGATGTTCATATTTCAGGACTGCAATGTCATGGTGTGTTTTTCTTGGCATTAAGTGACGTTCCCAATGGGATGTAGGTGCAGAGAATTTAAACATGCTGATATATGTCACGGCTTGTCCTAAATATAGCATGCACACATGCAGAATCTTCTCAGCGTCCTGGAGACAAAGACTCATCTGTGTTCCTCATCGAGTCTCGTTGGCTCTGTAGAATAAATGCCACAATGCCATCAGCGGCTCGGATGACACGTGAGCAGCTGAGGTTTACTGAATCTGGCGTATGATGATGTCTACCAACACATATTCAAAATGAATCCAGTTCTTAATGAGCAGAGCTGTAAAGCTCCGGTCAAAACCCTGGTTTACTGCTTCTGATTGGAAAAAAAAGCTTAATTTAATTATACATTAATTTGTTTTAAACAACAACAAAATATTGAGACTTATTTTAGTGATTTAGCAGTCTTGGTGCGAATGGCACTAATATAACATGAATCAATGCTTATTGATTTATCATATCATGCCTAGTTGGCAGACCTTAACTAGCTGTTCATACAGACAGCTCAGCAGGTCACATGACGCATCTGGTTCGCTCCCACACTGAGACATCAGTAAAAAATTCCCTGAAATCTAGACTAATTCTGGTCTGTCTGAACGCTGAAGATCACATGGTGTCCACTGGATGACACATCTGTTTTTCAGTGCGCTGTGTTATTTGTATTTTGGTCTTCAGATTGCCTGTATGTGAGCGAGTGTTTGTGTTTGTAAGGGACTGACTGGGGTTTGAGGTTCGTCAGACGTGTGTGGAGAGTCTGAGCGCTGCCAGGTATAAAAATACAAGCCAAGCCACTTTTACAGCATGTCTCTGAGAGAAACGCCATGCTTTAGCTATAACCAACTCCTTGTGGAAAATGTTTCTTGAGACATTTGAGTGTTAACTTGTCACATGACTTGGTGAATTAACAGCCTTATATAAGACAGGAACTTTTCATGTGAATAAACTGCGCAGTAAAAACACACTAATTATACAACGCAAATGAAACCGAATATGTTTTACGGCGCTGCAAGTTCAACAAATCACCTCAACACAAGGATATATTTTGTTTTAATTACTTGAAAATGATAACTCTGGCAGTGTGATTGTAAACAGAATCAGCAAACCGGAAGCAGTGAAAAAATGGTAATTATATACTGAACACTTTATTTGAAGAATAAGACCAATGCTTTGACTTTTGTTGTTTTCCTGTTTTTAAGATCTATGATATCTCAGTCTCAATTGATATGTTGATATTTGGGGTAGTCGTGGCCTAATGGTGAGGGAGTCAGGCTTGTAACGTGAAGGATGCGGGTTTGATTCCCATGCCAGCAGGAACCTAACCCCAAAATTGTAGCAATAGCTGCCCACTGCCCCGTGTGTGTGTGTGTCTCGACTTTCACGATATTTTCGATTATAGTTAATAATTATATTTATTATTTATAATTATTATAGTTAATAATTAGCATTTTATTATTAATAATAAATGAATAAATAATTACATTTTTATATATATTATATATATATATATATATATATATATATATATATATATATATTTATATATATTTATATATACAACATTAGAATTTTTCATTTAATCAATAATATATTAATACTATCAATATTTAATATCATTTTTAGAATTTGATTTATTTTTAAATAAATATAATTTTATAATATTTTTATAAGTATTATTATCATTATTATTATTATTATGAAATTAATACTGTTAACATTGATTATTTAATATATAATACTTATATATAGTTAACTAATAATAGTCATTATTTAAATTAATAATAATTATTACTAGTATTAATATTATCATTGTTATATTTATAATACTTTTATAAATTTGACATTTACTGTAATAAGTTATCATATTACATTTTATTATCTGTATAACTTGATTTATTTTTAATATAAATCTAAATTTAATAATTAATATTTTTAATATAATTTATATATATATATATATATATATATATAATATAAAGTTTTATCTTGATTTATATTATAACTTGATTTATTTGTAAATATACGTTTTTTATTTTAAATAAGTATAATTTTCTAAGAATGAATCATAATCATCATTAAATATTAATATTATAAATTTGTACCTTGTTATAAATGTTATAATAACCTTGCTTAAAATAAAACTACTTTTGTGACACATTATGTCTGTCTCACAGAATCAAGTCATTCATTTATCAAGAGTTTGGATCGTCACAGGGAATGGCGTCCGTGTCTGCGCAAGGACAGCTGAAGTATTTCAACAAAAGCCAATAATTGAACGAGTGATCGTCAGTGATGTAATGAGAGGATGAAGACGAAGTGTGTGGTCAAGATAGAGAAGAATAAAGTCTTTGTCGTTCATCACCAATGTCACTTGTCACAAATACACATGGCAGAACGATTAACAAATACGCACACAGACAAACTATTCACAAACACTCACAAGAGCCTCAGTGTTTGGAGTTTAGTTTGCTGATGCGATTATTTGTGAGACCGTGAAGTCTTTTCCCATTTCTGAAAGCCAGACGTTCAGTGACGCATGAAGTGTTATCTAAAACATGTGCTTTGTTTCCTGATCAGATCATAATATTTGTGTACAGATGCACTGATTTCTTTCTCTCTTCTGGCAGATGGATCTGGTGTCGACTATCGGCGAGAGCGTGGCGTTGGGTGTAGCGGGCGTGATCCTCTGGGGTGACTCCAACTATGCTAGCAGTCATGTAAGTTTGGTCATGTAACTCACCATCTTCACATAAATGGGCTTTTGGGATCGACTGATGATTAAAAGCAGGGTGAAATGTTTACGTAAGGGGTCATGTATGAGTCGATTATCACAGAATATACCCTGACAGGTGGATGGGTCTTGTGTGATTTAGTGGGGTTTATTTAGGGATGGTGCCTGTTTTGAATGTCTTCCACTTGTGGAATGATGGACTTCAAATTGTTTGGAAATGGCCCTATAACCCTTCTCAGACTGATTTTCAACAATTGCTTCACTAAGTAGAAGTGATCACTCTTGCTGATGATCGATGAATCACAGGTTTTATCAGCTCCTGACTGCTGCTTCCCACTTAATTCCTCCAGGAAACAACAAGGGTGTCCTTAGTTTGTCACCCATGGCTTTTCTATTTTGGCCTAGTTTTTGTTAAATAAAAAATGACATCTGTCGTATTCTTGTTCATCTGAGTTTTATTTTCTAAATTTTAAGACCTGCCAAGGACCAAATGATTTTTTATTATGTCCTGATACGGAAAACCATGGAATTGACCCTTCGCAAAGACCCGCCCCCTTTAGTTACTGTTGCTATGTCCGATAAGTCATGCGCTCTCACGCCACACATCATGTTCTCACGCTGTGAAAAATACATAGAGGAGCAAAGAGGACACTGACAACACGTCGACAGACATATGAAACAGTTTCATATTTAAAATATTGTCATTTTTTAAAGAAGTTTAAACAATAAATAGCGTATAGTGTCTCTTTAATGTGTCGTGACAGATCGCTGTAGCTCCTTCAAGCGGCTCGTGAACCGATCATCTCTTCACACTAGTTCATTTAGAGCATCAAATAAACATGAATGAACATCAGAAGGAATGTTGTTTCAAGACGTGAGTACACACAATTTATAAAGTTCACCTACGTTAATCCACTAACTCCCCTGACTGCTTTGTTGGACAAAATGGTGGATTCGGAGTTATGATTGGTCAGATCGCCTGTCAATCAAACTGCTTGCGAAGGGTCAATTCAATAGGGTGTCCTAACTTTTTCACATGACTATATATATACACGCACAAAAATCCTGAAAGTTGTAATTGATTTCTCCTCTCGCACCTTCCAGGCGACTTGTTCCAATCTCACTGAATACCTGAGAGGGCCGTTGGGTCGTTACCTGCTTAACGTCACGTCAGCCGCCGAACAGTGCAGCCGAAACCTCTGCGGGTTCCGCGGTCGCTGCCTTCGCAAACACCCCGACACGGACACGTACCTGCATCTCAGTCCGAACACCCACACCATAGAGCGCCAAGGAAACACTCTAAAGGCTTTGGGCACGATGGGAGAAGAAGAACTGAGCCGCTTACGGGTCGAGTTCCAGTGTCAGTGCTACAACGGGTACGTCGGCGACGACTGTAGCCGAAGTGAGGCTGGGAACCGAGCGACGGTGGTCTGGACCACCTTTTTTCAAGTTCTGCTGTTGCCGCTCTTCTTGATGGGGTTCCTACACTGAGGAGTTCTGGTAAACCGATTTGAGGATGATTCGCTGGACCTTCTCTTCAAGAGATGCGCGACGTCAGGAAGGCGCTTTGTTCGTTAGAATTCGAAAGAGATGGAGCAGTTGAAAACACAAGCTAACTGTGTGGACTAGAAGTGCAGCACAGTGGTGGCTCAGTGTGGTTCTGTTCGAGTAGATCGCCCCCTGGTGCATTGGAGGCTGAACTGCAGCAGGCAAATTTTTTTTTTTTTTAGCTAGACATGTTTGTGTGTGAAAGTTTTATGCTGTTTTTGTGCTTTTTTTTTTTAATATATGAAAAAGAAAAAGTGTGCCGTTTTCAGCCGTATGGAGCCCTTCACATGACATGTATGTAGGGAAAAATATATGTATGTAGTGACCACAGATTAACAATTAACTTACTAATGTGTCATTTTACTAATTTGTTCCCTTGTTTTAGTAAAATCAAAATTCGTGGCCACAATATATATATTTTTGTCCGCATGTCTTGTACTGATCTTTCTACAGCTGTCATTTGAGACATTTTACTTCTTTGCCTTCTTTATACCTGCACAAAACCAGTTGTGACCTTATTTCTGTTGTGCGTCACATGACCAGCTCCTTAAAAGGGACAAATGTTGTTTCCTGCAACGCTGCTGCCTCATTAAAACCTCGATTGGACTGAATGTCATGACCTGTTTTCTGTCACATTTCACTCCAAAATGAAAAGGAACTTAGAGAAATTACATTTTGTATAAGGAAAATTAAACCTGTTTTAGCATAATTTATTTGCATTTTTTTTATTTTCTTGGAAGTGCATTTTCCTTCCAGAAGTTCTTCACACGTTTGTTTTTAATTCTCATTATTCTTATTGTGATTCTCATTATAGCATTGCATTCGCTTTATTACAGTAAATAGAAAACCATGTTTTCTAATTTAAACCATAAAAGAATGAATGCAATACAACAAATACTAACATGAGGTATATAATTACAGTTTATTATATATTATGCTATAAGTTATTAATATTAACATTAACTTAACGATATAAATTTTAATGAATTTTTACAGTAATAAGAAGATTAGAAATGTGCTTAATTATCATGAAAATAATGTCACAATACTTTGGTCCTACAAATAGGTTTACTTTATGCAAAATAGAAGTTTTTGTCAATTATTTTATTTTGATTTGGGGTGAAATATGACCTCGGACATGTTCTTAACAGCTTTTTCTTAGACCACTGCTGGATAGTGAGGGATTTTTGAAGATCTTCTGCCAAAAACATGAATGTAAATGTCAAATCCAGCATACTGTGGTTCACAGAAGCATAAATGCCATTTATTTTTTTGCTTAGGATGCACAAAGTTATTTTGAGACTGGATTTTCCCCCTTAATTGCTAAACTTTGCATTTTTGTTCTTTAATTGTGTGGGATACATTGGAAAGGTTTTATTTGCATCAGGATGAGTTTGTGTTGTCACAGCAATACAACCATGCCGTAAAACTGTAAATCAGTTTTTTTTGTTGTTGTTGTTTTTTCTGTAGCTGATCTGTGTTTTTGTTGTTGTTTGTTGTAGTGCCTTTTAAAGGTTTTGGTTCATCCCAAAAATTTTAATACTGACATCGTTCACAGTTATGTTATTTCCAAACCTGTTTGACTTGCTTGCTTGTTCAGACAAAGTATTTTATAATGACAGAATTATAATTTTGAGGTGAACGATCCCTTTAGTTGTGTTAATTGAAAGGAACCTCTCTGAAACCAGTGTGAAGTTAAACCTGTTCATTTTTATTTTTCATACCAAAATGACCAGATTTTGATACCAAATTCTGCTTGTGTGTCTGGATTGTTTTGTCAAGTGAAATGCCCTGAAAGTGTTCGTTTTATTTTTACAATAAATCTTATTTTTAAAGGTTTGAATTTATTTACTTTAGATTTTTATTTCTGAAATAAGAGTGTTGCACTTCTGCATCTTCTTTACTCCGGAATGGCAGCACAGCTGAAAGGTTTGTTTGAATTGTGCCCTCTACTGTACAGGCGTGAATTTACATTTCCTTCAATCTGAGGCTTGCTCATTTCACTTATGGCGTGAAAGGGACATTTTTTGTTATTAAAAATCAAGCAAGCAAACCCAATTCAGATGAGAAAGTAATGCAAAATATAAACGTGACACATTACTTTAAATAAAAAGTAACCATGTTCTGGAATTAGTTACTTTTTTTAGTAATGTAATGCATTACTTTTAAAAGTAACTTTCCCCAACACAGGCCCTCATCCTTACTAGCTAGTTCACTTTTCCTCTAGTTTCTTTCCACCCTTTGGTTTCTTGTTTTCTAGGTCCTGTTCCACTTCTAAGGGGGCTGTAGGACGGTGCCAAAGGGAACATTATGGGTTGGCAGCACAGAGAATGCCTTGTGTTATAACTCGAACCAGACATCCAGTCTCCTTTTTATTCTCTCCCCCCCTCTTCTCGGACCCCCAGCGGGACCTTCCGTTAGGATCTTCTGTGTTTTTTTTCTGGTATGTGTGAATAATACTGGAATCTGTGGCTCAGACTGTTAGGAATCGCACTGCAATATGGAACCCACATGTCATAGCGAACACGTCATCGGTGCGATATTACATAAGGCTCGGTTTGAACAATGCCACATAGTATAGAAATGAAAACTACACCATGCTTTGTTTTCTATTTTAGTCATTATTGTCTGTGAAATATTACTAAAGTTGTTATATAGTACCTTATCAGATATGAACAGGCCTACTGTTTTCTAGGTAGGACCACTGTATACCCTGGTCCAAAAACATGGTATTACTGTTCTAAACACCTCTGTACTTTTTTGTTAGTTTTTTTTAACCTGCGCCAGGGCGCCGACGTACTGAAGCTTCTTTGTTTAAATTAGCTCAAATTTACTGTTTGAGCTAATTTAATTTACCACAAAGGTGGTAGGCCTACTATGTTATAACATAGTATAGTAAAATGAATACATTTAGGCGCAAAAATACAATATTTGTAATAATGTAAAAAGTATATTTCTTCACTTTTCTTATTAAAGGCACAATGTGTATTTTTTTTACCACTAGGGGTCGCTAAACTCTTCAAAACAATAACAAAGGTGTAGATTAATGATGCAGCTGAATGAGCGTGGAATCATGGATCTTGTCGTCATGCTGATGGATCTAATAATGTTTATGGGGATATAAACTTATGGATGAGTGAACGCGTGTTTTAAACATGACCGTGGTATGAAGCAGGGCGTGGCCGAGAATCACAAGCGCGATTATTAATGAGAGACAGATATCATGAGAGTCCCGGGGGATTTAAAGGATTGAGGATGTTTCATTCTACCAAACTATTCACAAGTGCTGAAATACTACTCATACAGGTCAGTTATTTGACGAATTAAAACTGTGAGGTAACGCAGCGCTATTTCTCTTGGTCTAAAATTACACTTTTATACAACTGCATTTGAGTGTGTTGAAAGTTGTAATATTATTCTATGGATTAGTTTGTTAACAGTATTGCTATTAACAGTAAGCTAGATCAACATTCGAATATCATACTGATGATTTTCTGACATTTAATGCATAGCCTACATTTGCTTACCTTGTCTAATAACGTGTAAGAGCGTAGTCTCTATCAAGTCAGTTTGTCGTAAAGCTCTCGCCATCTTGGAAATGCCACGCCGATATTGATACTGGTTTTATTTCTCCTTTTTTCCCAGACTTTGCTTTCCATGGTCCATAATGTTTGAACAAAACAATAACAGTGTGCCGCTCGACGTTACGCAGCTGTCTGCGTCTGTTGCCATGGTTACTATGCAGTACAAGTGGAAACCAGCAGATATTACATCACAGACAGGCGACAAGTGACAAAGGGAGGGACGGGCACTATTTAAAATTGTGAATTTCTCTGAATTTAAAAATCTTTAAAACATTTAGGATTATGTAAGAACATAGCTGAACGAAATGTATAACACTGTACAAGTGGTTTTTGGATGTTTTAATATAAAAATCTTACATATTGTGCCTTTAATTAGCATAATTTACTGAAATTTAGCATTATTAAAGTAAAATTATGTTTTCTTATGCACACCTGCTACTGAGACCCTAAGCAGACATGGTTATTGAAAAAAAAATTTGAGATTCAAGGAAATATTATAGTGTTTAAATGCTTTTGCGTTCGCATGCAAATGTTTGTGTCGCCCCTGAGAAACTTAATTTGCGTTCGTTCGTTTGAAATATAGTTTTCCCTCCTCCTATCTCAAATTATTTCCATCTAAAACGTTTTGCGAGCGAACGCAAAATATCTCGAGGGAAACGCAAAAGTATTTGAAATATAATTTTTCCTCCCTTTTCATTTCCCATCACCATCATGTATCCTTAATGGCGCTGGGAATTTCCAAATGTGTAGTAAAATATAAGATATAATTTCGCAAGTCATCAAAAAGAAGAGATTAATTTAATCCACAGGAATGAACACGACAAGCAATCGGAACCGTCGCACCCGTTCGCTTGTTTCCACACGGAACTGTTATTGTGTGTGACGCATTAACGCTGCTCGATTGTCACTACATGCGAATTATGACCTATCTCAAACTTTCAGGCAGTCATCGATTATTGGATATTTACATTATTTCTTATACTTTTTAGGTATGTACTAAACGCGCGACATAGCGCTTATGTGTTGTATTTAACGGCAGGTTGGTTGTCGCTTCAGTACGTCTGCGCACTTTATTTGATTGACGTTATTTAGATGTAGACTTTTACACATTGACTACAAATATGAATACTTTGTTTTGACATGCAAGTATTATATGTATTCAATCATGTATTTAAGATATTTCCATGTTTTTTTTTTAATGTCCTTCGGTTAAAATGGAGTCTGGGGTTTATTCTGATGTGATTAATGAGATTAATGGGTCTTCGTCGTGTCATCTTGTTAAAATTAGTGTGAATGTTTAAGCTGTTTTAATTCAATGGGTTTCTATGCAGATGATGAATTTCTTCCGCAACCGTCTGGTGGTTCTGGGGCTGGTGTTACTGGCCACAGTGCTGCTGTATCTGCTGCTGCCCTCAATCCGGCAGGGGAGCATGGAACCCTCTCTGGAGGTGCAGCAGCGGATGGGACTCATCGTCGCCTCTCCTCCGCCGCCGCCATCCAGCATCAACATCACGGTCAGGACCGGACAGCTGCCCGGGGACCCGCCGCTCTTCTTCAGGGAGGCTCTACCTGTGGACAGCGCCGGACGACAGATACTGCCCAGGTGAGATCACTTTATAATTCAGATTTCATTCCATAGTTTATATAAGAGCTGTAGTGAGCCGATGAACAAAACAGCAGTTTAGCCGTGTAATGTGTACAAATTGACTTAATCAGTGGCAAATTTTACTAGGGGGGCCAGTGTTTAACCTGAGGGGCACATTAAAAATGGTAACAAATTACATTTAAAGATGATAAACTTTACAATCATATAAACATTTATTACAACATTGTACAACATTTGTACAAGAGTGAGTTCATTAATGTTGATGATTATTATCAATGATTTGTGAAGGATCATGTGACACTGGAGACTGGAGTAATGATGATAAATTCAGCTTTGATCACAGGATATAAATTACACTTTACTATATATTCAAATAGAAAACAGGTATTTTACATTTTAATAATATCTCACAATATTAGAGGTTTTTTTGTATTTTTAATAACATAAATGCAGCCTTGGTGAGCAGAAGAGACTTCTTTCAAAAACAACCAAAATAGTTCAGTTTCCAAACTTTTGACTGGTAGTGCATATCTGCATGTACTGCATGTATTTCAAAATGTCGGCCAAGTATTTACTTGAAAAAAAAAAGAAACATTAGAGCCATATTGACACAAATTATTTACAGGAGAAAGCACCATTTTAAGGACATACAGTAGGCCTACAATGAAATTATAATTGAACTGCTTTGCAAATAGTAATAACGTTCTTCATCACAAACCTGATGGTGCAGTATTTGATCCACATGGATCCCCTTTCTGTCCCTCTGGGTGTTCCTCTCTCTGTCCCTGTATGTTTTCTTCCTCCTCACCCTCTTCCTCATCCTCCTCACCCTCTTCTTCATGCTCCTCACCCTCTTCCTCATCCTCCTCACCCTCTTCTTCATGCTCCTCACCCTCTTCTTCATCCTCCTCACCCTGTTCTTCATGCTCCTCATCCTCTTTTTCATGCTTCTCACCCTCTTTTTCATGCTCCTCACCCTTTTCTTCATGCTCCTCACCCTCTTCCTCATCCTCCTCACCCTCTTCCTCATCCTCCTCACCCTCTTCCTCATCCTCCTCACCCTCTTCTTAATGCTCCTCACCCTGTTCTTCATGCTCCTCACCCTCTTCTTCATGCTCCTCACCCTCTTCTTCATGCTCCTCACCCTCTTCTTCATTCTCCTCATCCTCTTTTTCATGCTCCTCATCCTCTTTTTCATGCTCCTCACCCTTTTCTTCATGCTCCTCACCCTTTTCTTCATGCTCCTCACCCTCTTCCTCATCCTCCTCACCCTCTTCTTCATGCTCCTCACCCTCTTCTTCATGCTCCTCACCCTCTTCTTCATGCTCCTCACCCTCTTCTTCATGCTCCTCACCCTCTTCTTCATCCTCCTGACCCTCTGGAATGTCCCTCTCTGTGTCAGAGTCCTCACTTTCATCACCTGTCCTCTCTCCAGCCTCCACTGACTCCTCTGGCTCTCTCTCCTTCTGCTCCTCAACTCTCTCAATACCTTGATTTGTTTCTCTCACTTTTTTGTTTACTGGGGCAAAAAAGGACGCTATGTCCCTTCCTCGTTTCATTATAACTATCAGAAGAAAAAAAACGTGCATTACATTTCATTGCCTAACCATCCCTCCCTAGATAGCCTGTTGATTACTTTACTCAAATGTATGTTATCGCAATGCAACAGCGAAGACAGATGAAGTTACGTGGTTAACATCACAACATCGTGCAGGAACAACAAGTCACTGATGAGATACGAGTCACTTACGCGGCCGGCGCCGCTCTAATTTACCCGTGTGGAACGTTCCGTCGCGTTAGTTCCGCTTTTGGCGGTCGCGTGTAAAATTTTCATTTTCAAACTTGCTCAAGTCTGCAAATAAATACTTTGATTCTATATGACCTATTTTTAGGCTGAGTTTCAGTAACTTTATCTTCTCTCCATCAGGCTGCAGATGGTGCTGCTTCATGGTCAGGCCTTCACCTCTAAGACCTGGGAGGAGTTGGGCACCCTCAGCCTACTCGCCTCCAACGGGTACCAGGCCCTCGCGCTCGACCTGCCCGGTATGAGCTCTCTGTACTTATAATATTGTTCTTGATATGTTCCATATTGGTCATTTATTGAGTACATTTAAGTAGAGCTGCACGAATAATCATTAAAAGATTGCGATCTCAAATCAAACACCCACGCGATCTTATTCCTAAAGGTCAACAGTCTTTTCAACCACTCAGTATGATTATTTCACTTTTACAATAGTTAATATTATCAAAGCAGCACTGGAATAAAGTGTATAGTTCGGATGTTTACGGCAGCGATCAAAATTGAGTAAATACGACCCTGGACTAGAAAACCAGGCATAAGGTTCAATTTTTTGAAATTGACATTTATACATCATCTGAAAGCTGAATAGATAAGGACGATGTTTGGCGGAGATACAACTATTTGAATATCGGGAATTTGATGGTACAAAAAAATCTAAATATTGAGAAATCGCCTTGAAAGTTGTCTAAATGAAGTCGTTAGCAGTGCATATCCACTCACAGAAATACATTTTTATATATATTTACAGTAGGAAATTTACCAAATATCTTCATGGAACATGATCTTTATTTATTATCCTAATGATTTTGGCATAAAAGAAAAATCAATAATTTTGACCCATACAATGTAATGTTGGATATTACTACTTATGACTGGTTTTGTGGTCCAGCGTCAAAGATTGTATCAATTACATCGATACACCAGTAGGTGGCGACAAGTGACTGTCAAAAAATGTATTTGTCTTTGAATCATTCATTGAAAATATTCATTCAAAAATGCTGATTCATCCAGAAATGAAACAAGCGAAATATTAATGAGCGAGTCATTGAATTATTCACTCAATGAATAAATGAATAAATTTTTTTTAAATATATTGCATTGTTTAGTTGTCTATTCAGAAACGCGATCTCTATTTTAAACAAAAGAAATTGTGATTCTCAATTTATCCATATTCGTACAGATCACTAAACCGACTCGCTCCTCCTCAGGTTTCGGGAATTCTCCGGATTCAGAGTCGGTAAAGTCGGATCAGAGCCGCGTGGACCTGCTGAAGCGTTTTCTGGAAGCTCTAGGCGTGCGAGCGCCGGTGTTACTGAGCCCGTCTATGAGTGGCCATTACGCCCTGCCCTTCCTCCAGAGACACAGCGCCCAGCTGCACGGCTTTGTGCCCATCGCCCCTGTGGGCACCCGCGGCATCACCCCACAGCAGTACCGCGACATCCAGGTGCCGTATTTCTTTCTAATCATCTCACACTTTGGAATTCCTTGATTTGTTTTAATTCTCACTTGCTGTGTGTGTGACAGACTCCAACGCTGATCATATACGGGGAGTTAGACACCAACCTGGGCGCCCAGTCGCATAAGAACCTGATTCAGCTGCCCCATCACAGCGTGGTGAAGCTGGCGGGAGCACGACACGCCTGTTACATGGACAAACCCCGCGAGTTCCACCGCGCTCTGCTCGACTTCCTTAGCAAGCTCGACTGAGGGACGGAACGAGTGAGAACTAGTCAAACCATCGTGTGGAAAGAGACTACTAGAAGAAAAAGAGAGACGCGAGAAAAGAAAACGATGAACAGGACTGCTGTGTAGCTGTAAAACCGGTCCTGAAACCTAACACCACACCGGAACGTTCTATCACGTATCTATCCATCCACATCGACTCACTCCTTATAATTTCCCTGCTCGGTCATCAAGAGATGAAATGTTAATATATCGAACAAACAAATCTTCTGCAGTATTACTATAGTAAAGCTTCTTTTGTAGATTGTAAGCATCTCCTTTTATCAGTTTGCCATGGATTCCTCTTGTTATAACGGCCTGTCTGTAGGTTGTTATGGTTTCCAGTCTGAGGGATGTTCCTGAAACACAGTCGTCATGATTTCCAGTCTGAGATTGATTCCGTAACACTGTTGTCATGGTTTCTGGTCTGACGGGTGTTCCTGTAACACAGTTGACATGGTTTCCTTTCTGAGGATTGTTCTGTAAACCTGTTGCCATGGTTTCCAGTCTGAAAAATGTTCCTGTAACTCAGTTGCCATGGTTTCTGGTCTGATGGGTGTTCCTGTAACACAGTTGCCATGGTTTCCAGTCTAAGAGTTGTTCAGATAACACCGTTACCATGGCTCCCTTTCTGAGGGATGTTCCTGAAACACACTTGTCATTATGGTTTCCAGTCTGAGATTTATTCTGTAACTCTGTTGCTATGGTTTCTGATCTGATGGGTGTTCCTGTAACACATGGTTTCCTTTCTGAGGGTTGTCCTGTAACCCTGTTGCCATGGTTTTCAGTCTTGAGAAATGTTCCTGTTACTCAGTTGCCATGGCTACTGAGTTGAGGGATGTTTCTGTAACACAGTTACCATGGTTTCCAGTCTTGAGATTTATTCTGTAATGCGGTTGCCATGGTTTCTGGTCTGACGGATGTTCTTGTAACGCAGTTACCATGGTTTCCTATCTGATGAATGTTCTGTTACACAGTTGCCATGGTTTCCAGTCTGTGTAATGTTCCTGTTACTCATTTGCCATGGTTTCTGATCTGAAGGATGTTTCTGTAACATAGTTGCCATGGTTTCCAGTCTGATAGTTATTCTGTAATGCTTTTGTCATGATAATCTTAGGGTTTTTCCTGTAACATATGGTTGCCATGGTGTCCGGTCTGAGGGATATTACTATAACACAGTTGCCATGGTTTCTAGTCTGACAGTTGCTCCAAAATCATGGTTGCCACGGTTTCCAGGCTGGGAAATGTTCCTGTAAATCAGTTGCCATGGTTTCCATTCTGACAGTTGCTCCAATAACATGGTTGCCATGGTTCCAAGGCTGAGAACTGTTCCTTTAAATCAGTTGCCATGGTTTTCAATCTGACATTTTCTCCCAAATCATGGTTGCCATGGTTTCCATTCTGACAGTTGCTCCAATAACATGGTTGCCACGGTTTCCAGGCTGGGAAATGTTCCTGTAAATCAGTTGCCATGGTTTCCATTCTGACAGTTGCCCCAATAACATGGTTGCCATGGTTCCAAGGCTGATAACTGTTCCTGTAAATCAGTTGCCATGGTTTCCATTCTGACAGTTGCTCCAATAACATGGTTGCCATGGTTCCAAGGCTGAGAACTGTTCCTGTAAATCAGTTGCCATGGTTTTCAGTCTGACATTTGCTCCCAAATCATGGTTGCCATGGTTTCCATTCTGACAGTTGCTCCAAAATCATGGTTGCTACGGTTTCCAGGCTGGGAAATGTTCCTGTAAATCAGATGTCATGGTTTCCAGTCCGACAGTTACTCCAATAATATGGTTCCCATGGCTTCCAACACGAGAATTGTTCCTGTAACTGTTTTCTGGTCTTGGGCTGTTCCTATAATAAGGTTGCCATGGTTTCCTGTCTGAGGGTTGTTCTTATAATATGGTTTTCTGTAACAGCAAGAGTCACATAATGCCAAAATCATTGTCATGACTGTCATAACGCTCCATCTCAAATGCGCTTGACAGGAAACTGGAGTCTTTAATCCCACAAGAACATCTCAGAGAAGAAAACGTTATTTCTCATTTTCAGTTCGTATATGTTTGTTTTATCATCGAGTGAAGAGAGTTCACACCAGCTGTTGGCACATGCGTGCTACTGAATGTAGCATGTTAATGTTTGATTGACTCGCCATGTGGTTTTAGATGCTCAAAAATAGAGAGAAAGGTTTCAGTATTTGATGCCTGTCATGCCTGTAAATTTAGTTTTTTATTATCAGTAGTTGTCAGATTTGAACTGGCAGTAGTTAAAGTCCTCGCAATAAAAGAGAATTTCCTGAGACTGCAGAGAAGAAACACGTGTTCATTAAATGGTAGCGGTATTACATTTCTAGACTTAAAAATGTAGGTGTTCATTTCATATTTATTATTTATTGCTTAAATCTTCTACATGACACGAACTGTAATGTGTGTGGTATTTATGTGCTGTGGTCTGTTTTTTTTTTGGTGTTTTTTTTTATAGCTTGTAAATATGGATATGTTGTAGAGGACAGTGAGGCACCTCTGACCTGTGAATATTTCTGACATCCCAAATTTTCAACATGAAGGGATTCGTCATTGGGACTAAATTCAGATTACTGTGTGCATGGTACTGCAGAACCATCAAACATGCTTTTGTTCAATGCAAAATAAAATTCCTTAACATTACTGTTTTGCTTTTGTGATTTAATGGACACCAGATACATCCAAAAATTGTCATCTGATTGTAATGCAGTTAAACCCCCTCCATTTTAACAGGCTTATTCATGGAAACCTTATCAAGGCTTCAAAGTTCAAGTGTACTAAATCAAGGCAAACCTTTGATAATTTCGGAACTGAATACTAGCCTACTACTCATACTTTTTCTGCCATAGAAAGATATGGTAAAAGTAGTATGTGCAGTATACTAGTACTATCCGGTTCTGAATTCAACACCTGCGTCCGAAATTGAATACTTTCCTACTATATAGTATGTTAAAAACAATATGCCAACAGGGTAATATGTCCGAATTCATAGTATTGGAAAAACAGTAGGCGAAAAGTATCCTACTGGCGAGATTCTGAAGTGCGCAATCCACTGGACACTTTACTATCCCATGAGCTCACAGGAGGGGATTTATGAATGCCAGTGAGGCAATGCAACTGATGCTGGTAGGTCACATGACAGCAACAACGTCCGGACATATTACCCATATCCGTACTATATAAAACATACTTTTTTTTAATAGTCACGAGGTACGTTCAAATACTCAGTATGTGTTTCGGACTCAGCGAAAGTTTATCAAATGCAGTAGTGATTTTTTGGTATGTTAAATTTTATAGTATTATTGAACTTCAACGAAAATAAATGATAAAATTAAGCTAAAATTAAAGGGAAAATAGTAAATAGCTCATATAATAAAATATCATTTTAACAATACAGTCTTTAGTTGCTTTTTACTTGTGATTAGTTTTTGTTCGTGTTTCGTGTATTCCTGTTTTGACCACGTGAGCGCCTTGTGCGCGGGCGTGACCAGGCGGAATCGAATGATGCCGACGTCATCACGTCACCATGCGTCTTTCTTCGGGAAAATGGCTGCTGTGTACATGATGCGAAACTGAATGGACGAAAAACAGACCAAAATTCCTAAAATTCCCCCCTTTTCCCTCCTCTATATCCCGCTCCGCATTCATGCACACGCGTTTACGTTAAAACGAAACCGATTTTAACCTGGTGTGAAGAACTAGGATGATAATATGACCCAGAAAAAGAAGAAGCGAGTGAATCGCAGTTTGTTACTGGCGAAGAAAATCATCATCAAGGATGGAGGAACGGTGAGTGCCTGCACTTGGAAACACGTAGACATCTTAAGTAGACTTATATATAATTATTTTGTTCATGTTTGAAAGAAAAATGCTTCCGCGATATACTGGAGGAGTGTAACTTCAAATCTGTCATTCATGGCAGTAAACATCACCTTTTACTTCCTGTAGTTACCAATCCATCAAATCTGCACTTAGATATAGGCCTAAATTTGAAGATTAAGGTTTTAAATCACTATATACGTGGTTATATCAGAGTTCAGATGGTTAGATGACACGTTTAAAGATCAAATACAATCATTTCTTTGGTTTTATCACTTGAAACGCTTGTATAGGAAAAGCCTTTATTTGTTATATACTTCACTATTATGGTGAATAATAGCATAAAATATAGTATTGTTAGGCTTAGATTGACCTTTTTTTGTGTGTGGTATCATCTCCTGGTAATTTAAGGCTATTCTGTGAGGTAAAAAACATGGTAGATGAATAATATAGTTATGATTCAGTATCATGAAATAATTCAAATCGCTATTTTATTGTCATGATTCCGTCACAGTATTATTTGTGAAGGTAGAAACTGTATTTTTGATATCTGAATGTATTTGTCATGAAATGTTACGTCATTTTAATATTTATTATTTTGATTTAGCATTTATATTTTCAGTTTTTAGTAATTTTGCTGTGCCCTTTTGTTAATTTTATTTCAATTTGATTTAATAATTTTAGTACTTTAACTTAGAGGTGCTGTATGTAATGTTTTTGACTGTACTAAAGCATAAAAATACTATACTATGTTTGCAGAGATTTAGGAAACAAGTTTACATACTCATTTCTCTGAAATGCAACAGCCATTTAATTCTTCGTTCCATGTCTGTTTTTGTTTTGTACTCCGTGATCCCGCCCACTCCCAATTTACCCAATAGTATTTCGACATCCTGGGTTGCCAGTTGGTGGAAAATATATCGTATTGCAGACATGGAAGCCAGCAAATTACCTACAGAGATCGCAGATTCTTCCCGACTAAAAAGCCACACCAAAAAAACAAATGTCTATGAACGGTAGCATATAAAAATGTGGATAAATCAACTCAACTTCTCATCGCCTTCCGTTGTCGATTGCGCTCGCCCTTGTTGCTTTTCGTCAACCTCATAAAGTGCGTCGCGTCTGAGGAGGAGGGTGCGGGAGAAACAACCCTCTCCAATATTTCGAATTTGGGCTGCAGTACCCATTTCAACCACTAGTTGTCAATGTTACATACTGCACCTTAAACCTTGTATTATTTCAGCTAGCTTTGCACGTAAGTTTTTCATCTAATATTTAAATTTAGTTTTATTTAAGCTTCATTTCAATTACTGAAAACAGTTTTAGAGTTACTGGCCTTTTACACGACACGGCTTTCATCTAAAAACGGAAAACTTTTTATGCCTTTCGGCCATTAATTTACACGAGTGTTTTGGGGGCCTGAAAACGCAAACTTTTGAAACGTTTTTCACAGAAAACAGTTACGTATGTGCATGTGTGTTCAGTCTATAGGTGCGTCGTGTACCGAGTAACATCGCCAACTACTGGCCTGGCATGAATAATACTGCGTTTTTAGTCATTTTTGGTGATCTTTGTGAACGAGGACCGTTTTGACAGTTATTGTCTGTATGCGAAAAGCGCAAAAAACTTTTTAGTTTTTAGTACATCGTTGTTGTGCAAATGTACCCTTACAATACTGCCTGAAAAAATCCATTTCTTTACAAATAGGTTGATTAAAAAAAACATGGTAAGGGTCAATAAGTTTGTCTGAAGTGCTTAACACAAATGTCAGCCGAAATGTTTGGGTTTTTGTCTTGTTCGCTGGCTGTCAATGCAATTTTGTTTGCTTTTTGAAAACTGTCGTCTATGTTAGGTCCGAGTTTGAACCTAGTTCCTGTTTATTTATTTATTTTTAATCCGTTTTGGATAAATTTTAGCATCAAATAAGCCTGAATTAGCACTGGTTGGCTCCTTAAAAAATATTGCATAAACGTCTTCTACTGTAGTTTGAAGGATTAGGGCTATTTTCTGATGTCAAAACCAAACTGAAGCTTTAAGGATGTGTAATAATGCTGTTTGGTGTCTTCACCGTCTCTGCTCTTCTCTCTCCAGCCTCAGGGCTTTGGCTCCCCCAGCGTTTATCATGCCGTTATCGTCATATTTCTGGAGTTCTTCGCTTGGGGTTTGCTGACGGCACCTACTTTGGGAGTAAGTTGTGGTTGTTTTAAATAGAAATAATCTTGTTTTTGTAGCAAGAAAAACATCTTAATGGAAGCAAGATTTTGTTTTCATATCAAGTGACTTATTGTCGCGCTTTGAAACCCTTCGTATGCCCCTGTTATTATATTGTGTAATATGATCATGTACAAAAGAACAAAAATACACATGCATGGGCGTAATAACCGATGCTGTTTTGTGTCATGTGACTGCAGGCTCTTCATGAAACTTTCCCGAAACACACGTTTCTCATGAATGGCTTGATTCAGGGGGTTAAGGTATAATCTTTAACGTCTTTCTGTATGAGAACTATTAATCATTCGAGTTCATATTTCATCAACCTCATGCTTTTGTTGGCAGGGTCTGCTGTCGTTTCTGAGCGCTCCTCTGATTGGTGCTCTGTCAGACGTGTGGGGAAGGAAGTCCTTCCTCTTACTCACCGTGTTCTTCACATGTGCTCCAATTCCTTTAATGAAGATCAGCCCATGGTTTGCTATGTTTCTCTTTTTTTGGACACAAAACAAAATAAATTGGGTAGCACTTTACAATAAGGTTCATTAGTTGACATGAACTAATAATGAACTGCACTTATACAGCATTTATTAATCTTTGTTAATGTTAATTTCAACATTTACTAATAAATTATTAAAATCTTGTTAATGTTAGTTAATGCTCTGTGAACTAACATGGACAAACAATGAACAACTGGATTTTCATTAACTAACGTTAACTAAGATTAGTAAATACAGTAATAAACAGTACTCATGGTTAGTTAATGTTAGTTAATATATTAACTAATGTTTAACGAATGAACCTTATTGTAAAGTGTCACCATATTTTGTATACTTTACAATAAGGTCTCATTTGTTAATGATAGTTGATGCATTAGCTAATATGATCTAACAATTAGCAATAAATGTTTTTATTAGTCTTTGTTTGTTAATATATAATTGTTCATGTTACTTCTCAGTGCATTAACTGTTAAAATCAAAAGTTGAATTTTTTAACATTAATGTATTAGTAAATGTTGACATTAACATTATGTAAGATTAATAAATGCTGTGGAAGTGTTTTTTATTCAACTAAATTTATTTATTTTATTATTTATTATTATTTTATTTATCTATTCAACTAAAGTAGTTAGCTAATTTTAACTAATGTTAATATGAAATAATTAAAATATGAAATTTATACATTTAATGTTAATGTTATTTTATAATAACATTGAAAAAAAAAAAATATATATATATGTATTGTGTGCCCTGAAAACTGAAATTTAGTTAATTTAGTATGTTTTATGTACTCTGATAATATTTATTCATATTTTTAATTAGCTTTTATTTTTATATTTATACAAATTCAAGATGTTATTAGTTTAGTTACATGCTTTTGTCATTTTTATTAGTTTATTTAATATTTCAGTTGAGCTTTAATTTATTTATTTCAATTTTAGTAATTTCAGTATTTAATTTAAGTTAAAAATAATTTAATATTTAACCTATTTAAATAGTCTAAATTTTTTATTTTTGTTTTTAATTTCATTTAAGCAAATGAGAAATCAATGAAATTAAATGAACAATTATCAGCATACATTTTTTTTATTTTAATATTGTTTTCTGTACTTATTTGTCAGTCTGTAACTATATTTAATATTGTTTTCTGTCTAAAATTGTAATTTACAATGAATTGATTGTAATATAATATTGGTAAAGTTAATAATAACCTGATAAGCCAATATAGATCATCTCAAAGCCCAAATATCAGTTTCATCGATATATCTTTGTATTTTTTTAATACACGTGCACATCATAAATCGCACGCTCACGGCGATTTTAAAGCATTCCTCTTGTGTTTCAGGTGGTACTTTGCCGTTATCTCTGTATCCGGAGTGTTTGCCGTGACCTTCTCGGTTATATTTGCCTATGTGGCCGACATCACTCAAGAGCATGAGCGCAGTATGGCTTACGGCATGGTGCGTATAGCCGATCAACACGTCGTCCTCTCTCTTCATGCCCCTCTTTTTTTGCATTAACGTGTCTGTTCCATTTTCAAAAGGTCTCTGCCACGTTTGCGGCGAGTCTCGTGATCAGCCCGGCCATCGGCGCGTATCTGAGTCAGGTTTATGGAGACACTCTGGTAGTGGTTCTGGCTTCTGCCATCGCTATGCTGGACATCTGCTTTATCCTGTTGGCCGTTCCCGAGTCACTTCCGGAAAAGATGAGGCCAGCGTCCTGGGGCGCCCCCATCTCTTGGGAACAAGCTGACCCTTTTGCTGTAAGTTGATTTGACCTCTTTGAACTTGCTTGGTACAATAACATCTCAGTCCACTTTTCACAGTGCCTTCATTCATTTCCCAATCTGTTTGTTTCACAATGTTAAATGCACTGTTAACTTCAGCATTAATGTTGCTGGAAACATGTATTGTTTATTTTAAAAAGAGAGAATGGCACAACACCGCTCATATCCTCTGTGGTTTTCAACAGGGAAGTATTTTTACACCCATTTCGTCTCCCACAGTTTTAGGTGTTGACATAATGGACTTTTTAAAGCTGCGTCATATCTGTACGCTGCTTACGCATGTCATGTATTGCAGTTTTCACACGTGGTTTGTTCTGATGGGTTTCTGCGAAGCCTGTTCAAGTTTCCACCACGTTATTCTTGGTTTTGATCGGTTGATGTGTTCCTGTCAGTTTTAGATGACGCATACTTGAGAGGCTGGCCTGTTAAATCTGGTCTCAAAGCACATCGACGAATGCAAATCGAACCATCTCAAACTGTATTAGTGCAGCCCGTGTTAATATGTGGTTTACAAAAAGGGATGCATCGATATTAAAATTCTACCTGATGCTGATTTTAAGATTTGCTGATAAGTATGTTTTATAATACATCAGCCATAAACTGATAAATGGCTGATATTACTCTAAAAACACTAAAATCATGCATTATAATAGTATTTTAAATGATTTTTACATTGCTAAATAATTTAATTAGATTTAAAAATGGGAGTAATGAGCATGTACAATAAAAAAATGACAGTCTATTAAAAAATAGTGTTTAAATCTGTTTAAAATCTGTTTCTCTCTACAGTCTCTGAGGAAGGTGGGTCAAGACTCGACGGTTCTGCTCATCTGTATAACAGTGTTCCTGTCGTATCTGCCTGAAGCTGGACAATACTCGAGCTTCTTCCTGTATCTGCAACAGGTTTGTCAACGGAGAGATTTCGTTTATCTCCGTGGTTAATCTTTAGCTCGGTTTTTAATTAGCTGTGTTTAGCGGGTCCAGTCTGTTTTATTGAAATCCTGATAACAAACAGGACTGTAAAGTTTTATCCTCTTATCCAGATAATGGGATTTTCACCTGAAAGTGTTGCAGCTTTCATCGCTGTCCTAGGATTGCTGTCTATTGTTGCACAGGTCAGTAAAAGATACAAGGATTTTTACTTCGTTTTATAAAAGGGATGACGCTGAATGTGACTTTTTTTCACCTGTAGACTGTAGTATTAAGTTTACTCATGCGTTCCATCGGGAACAAGAATACAATTTTGCTGGGCCTGGGATTTCAGATTCTGCAACTTGCTTGGTATGGGTTCGGATCTGAGCCATGGTAAGACCAAAAACAATTATTTTTTCTAGTGATTAATGATGGCTTTAGTTGAACTGTTGCTTTAAGATTAATGTAAACAGTAAATGATTCCTTACTAATCAAATGTCCAATCCATCGTTCCCAACTTCCAGGATGATGTGGGCAGCCGGAGCTGTTGCCGCCATGTCTAGTATCACTTTCCCTGCTGTTAGTGCCCTGATTTCCCGCACAGCCGATCCGGATCAGCAAGGTAGGTTTTCTTGAATGTGTGTTACACATGCAGGTTTATTCTTCAGGGCCGACCGCTAAAGCTCTTGTTTCTGTAGGTGTGGGTCAGGGTATGGTTACGGGAATCCGTGGGCTGTGTAACGGTTTGGGTCCTGCCCTCTATGGTTTCATCTTTTACATCTTTCATGTCGAGTTGGACCAAGTTCCAGAGAAAGACCCGGATGTACCGCATCACCATGATCACCACCAACAGGTACATTACCGCATGCCATTGCATTTAACTGAAACATATTGAATGATGTTTGTTGTTTTCAGGTTTGTTTTAATAAAGTAAACAGATGCTATAGTTAAAGTGTTAATTCACCCAAAAATATAAAATTCTGTCATTAATCCCTCATGTCGTTCTACACCCGTAAGACCTTCGTTCATCTTCAGAACACAAATTAAGATATTTTTGATGAAATCCGATGGTTCAGTGAGTCTCTATTGACAGTGAGATAATGAACACTTTCTACTAAAACATATTTAAAACAGTTCATGTGAGTAAGCAATTCAAAACTCATTCCAGCCTCGATGTGTGAAAGCGAGTGAGTCGTCACAGTACGGTATTTTATTTAGTTTGTAGAAATGCATTTTATAAAGTAATTGCGCATATTCACCTTATGAACATTTGTGTGTAAATAGGCCTGTTTAGTGTTAACCATGTTCCTGCCTCATGTGTTCCCCTCGCAGAGTGCAATAATCCCAGGACCGCCGTTCCTCTTCGGCGCATGTTCTGTGCTGCTGGCGCTCCTGGTGGCTCTTTTCATTCCCGAACACCCCCATATGGGCACTCGTTCGGGCAGCTGGAAGAAGCCCACATCACCCCACGGGCACCCGCACAGTCCCCACCCACCCGGAGAGGCCAAAGAGCCCCTCCTACAGGACACTAACGTGTGATTGGGAGTTTCGATGTGGCCGTATTGGCCACGCCCCCTAACCATTGACAAACGAACTGCGCATGGAGGCTGTTGTCATTTATTGGAACGTAAAGTTATATCAGAGGCACGCTCAGTCTTGCACCCGGAGCTCTATCTTCTTGCAGAGTTTTGAACTCGCTGATTAAGTAAATGAAAATTACAGAAAGGTGTGTGAACTCTGCCGGAAGGGAAGTCTCGATGATTGATTAAGACTGGGCGTCCCTGCTGTATCATGAATAGAGCACCACTTTTTAAAAGAAATGTACATAGAAGAACATATATTTAACAATGGTTCTGTCCAAAGGCACTATTGCAATGGCTTGTATTTATTCTTTTTATTATTTGTTTTTTTGCCTTTTTCTTTATTTTTTTTACTGTCTAGTTCTTCATAACCATAACTCACTCAGGGACATTAACCCGGTCAGGAATGTTTCCGAACACGGCGTGTTCCCCTTATCAGAAGGGCCAAGCTAGAACATACTTGCATACATACAAACAACAGACTCCATTCATGAAACTCAAACAGATGGAATTTGTATAAATCGCTTGTAAAACTATTCGCAAGAACTAACTTATGTTACTCGTGCGTAAAAACATAAGTAGGATTTTGAAAAGGAAAAACAATGGTGTAAATCGTTTGCTAAAACTATTTGCGTAGAAAGTCATTCGTAAAACCGTTCGTAAGAATTTCAGCTAAATAAGTTTGTGTAAATCGTGCGTAAGATTTCTGATTGGTGTAAATCATTCATAAATCTAGTTGCAAAGTTTGAGCAAATCAGTTGTAAAAAGAATTCATGCAGAACGAATTTCTGTAAATCGTTCGTAAAACCATTAATAGTCGAATGATTTATGTAAATTTACAAGTAGAAATTGTTCGTATAAGAATTTAAGCGGAATTCATGAAATTAGCTTGTCGTTCTTGAGGCCAGTGACCTTTTTTAGGGAACATAACACATAAATTGTACGGATTTCCACGTGAATGGCCTTAACCGAGTTCAGTTTCAGACTTTGACAAACAAACGTCGCATTGGAATGATTGTGGTACGGTTTCAAAGTTCATTTTTTTGTTTGTTGCTTATGTTTAAGCTGATGCCTGTTTTCTTTATACCACTTAGAATCAATGGTGCCTTCCCCAGCTTAAATTGTGTTGTTGATGAAAACTGGTGAATTTAAGTGATGCGCGAAACTTCCAATTGCGAGATCTGATCAGCGTCAGCCTTTCTTATACAATTGAACGAGTTGAGTTTCGTAAAACGGTAGAGCTGACTCGAAACCAATAGTGAAACTGAAATACATGGCGCGTCATTGGTCTGGATTGGCTTTGGCCTTGTGTAGAAACATTCTTTTACAAAAACATGTACGTTTACGCAAAACACTTCGTAAATGCCAACTGACAAAGAAACATTTGAGAAAAAGGAGGTGAAATTTGCCAGTGGCCTTTCTATATTTTTGGTTTTCCTAGAGACAGATGAATGGCTTGTTTTAAGATACGTTTGACCAAATTTATATTTTATTGACGTAAGACAGATGAGTTCATCTGTAATATTAGTTGTGTGCTTTGGATATTTATGAGATGATTTCCTGTAATATATTCTATTCGTCTCACAATACTGTGTGCTTTTTTTTTTTCGTTCTGTGGTTTTGTTGTGTCGATTATTCATTATGAATTTTAACATGGTGTATCATTCTTTTGACCGACCAATGTAAATATGTCAAAGTATCTAAATATGCTTTACAATAAAAGTTAAATATTTTGCTGTACGTGTGATCGTTTTAGCCGATTTTAATACTTTAGTTCCATACTAAAAAGACAAATTTTCAAACTGCATCTTAGATTTTATTCACTTGTGTCCTAAAAGTTCACTAACTGATGAACAAGTAGCCAAACTGCAATCCATGATAAACAGATTACAACGTTTACTATATTAAACCATAAATACAATATAAATGTACACACTATATATACAGCTTTACACAGCAAATCATCCTTCATCCTTACATCTTCAATAAAAAAAAGCCAATTGAATGAATGGCACTGTTAGAGAATACGGCAGCTCTTGACTGTTAGGCAAAAAGGTGAGTTAATTCTTTCAGAAACAGTTCATGTATGGCACAAACAAGTTTAAGACACTAAAAAAAGGTTTTTAGGCACTAAAGACTTAAAGGACCAAAAACAGCACCATTATAATATGACAAATTGGTTCCATAGTTAGGGATAGCGATCGAGAAATAGCTTTAAAAATAATTCTGTTTTTAATAAATTATTGAAAACATTTGAAACAAACAAAACTATCATCTGCATGGGCACTTCACAACGCATTAGCATCTTAGTAGTGCCGTTCACAGACTAAACGTAGTGATGAAAAGAGGTCCATATAAACTGTTGGTCATCCTGGGAAATATGCAGAAGCTGCAGCCGGTTTTGCTCCGGCCGTGTTCAAAGGCTTAGGAACTTCTGCAGGTAGAAAACAATATAACGTTTATTAAATCTCCATTAAAAGTATTGTAATTACGAATAGCTGGGTAAAAACGTTGTCGTTTGCCTCTATTTAGATGCATGCTGGGTAGGAGACCACGGAGAGGAATGCTGTCGTCTCGTCTCTCAAAGTACTTGGAGTCCAGACCAACAGGTTCTCCGCTGTTCAGATCAGACATGCAGCTCAGACCGAAGGTTTTATAACACAGCAGGAAGTAAATGGCTTTAAAGAGGAACTCACTTCTCTTTATTGGAAGGTTGGGCGAGTGTAGAGGGACTCGCTTCTGCTGCCGAAGGTTTGGCACTCATAGGGTTAAACTGGACCTAAAATGTAGTTTAGAATATTATTTGCAAAAAGAATTCAGCATGGTATTCATAGGCAGTGACTATCACTGAAAACAAAGGCTTTGTTCACACTGACAGCAAAAATCTGATTTTTATGCAAATTTTTACAATTTTATAAATAAATAAATAAATACTTATTAGGGCCCGAGCACCAAAGTCCATTTATATTTTAGTATATTTTGTAATATTTAATAATTTTTATAACATTTATTTTCACTAATTATATAATTTTATCATAAAATATTACTTTTTTAAATTTACGCCATTTGCTCAATTATTCATTAAGATTTCTGTCAATTGGGAAGCTACATGCATTAAAATATCATAATCCACTATTTTAACAACTACAAACGGATCCAATTGGAGCATTCGTATTACAAAATGGACTCCCAGTTTTGAAAACACAATTAGACTTGTGTGCAGTGTGAACAGAGACTGTATAACTGGCGCTTTTCCACTGCATGGTACGGCACGGTACCAAATGTGACTTGTAAACACTGCAATCACTGACTGGACAGAGAGAATCGTCACTACCAGTGCCACTGGATTTGAAACACGAGACACCAAACCCGCAGTATCATTTGTTTGCGCAACTTTTTTTAAACGACCGTCACATGCAACTTGAAAGAAGAAATGGCGGTATGGTGGTCAGCAGACGAGGTGCAGACTTGTTGGTAGACGACGAGTGGATCCACGGCAGTAGAGGCGGCGCAATTATATGATCATTGAAGTGGTAGTAAACTGCAGTGGAAAAGCAAACCGAAAGTAAAGAGAGTCGTACCACACAGTGGAAAAGCGCCATATAAGAGACATGCAAATCACAGAAAAAATAAAAATAAAAATACGAGATGTGCAAAGGAAAAGATGGTATGAGAGAGAAGAGGAGACGAGGCCTGCCTTTGGTCCAGACGTCTGATTGTGCAGGGTCAGGACAGAGCGAGTTCCTGAGCTCACACAGGAAAGAGGAAGAGGATATTTGGAGTTTATCGTAGAGGTGATGGGGAAACCCTGTCCCAAAGACGAAGGGAAACCTTTGCTATCAAGCTAGAGAAAAGAAGAACGGCTACATCATTTTAAAAACAAGTCCAATCTGACACGCAAACAATCAAACTGATGTTACTGTATGATTTCCAGCCACACCAAGCAGACAAAGACGGGTTGAGCGGAATTTATGCTACAATTTCAGTGATATGCGTTCAATTACCATATTGTGAGAGACACTTCCTGTCCTCAGCCCTGCGGCAGGCGTCTCAAACATTCCCAAAGTTTCCTGCTTCCGAGAGAGCTGGTTCTCATTCAGCTGCTTGTTCAGCCAAGTTATTACTATATGAAAGCAGAAAATCACAATAAATGATATACCATTAAAATAATACATTTTAAGAATAAAATTAAATATTTATTATATATATTTAATAAAACTGATCATTTAAAATACATAAATGTATAAAAACAAATGCATATAGATTTAAAATTATTAATAAAAACACACACAAAACTCACCGTTCTCATTGGTTTTTAACACTTCTCTGCTCTCGTCCAGTTTCTGAATTGTAGCTTCCAATTGCTCCTTTAATTTTGTTGCCTAAAAACAACACAAATGGTTGGTAAAAAGAAACGTTCAACATGTGTTGGCAGCATAATGTGGGTGTGACGAGCAGGGCGGGCGGGAGCCGTGAGGGAACGGCGCGAGGCCAGTGGTGCGAGTAATAATGAGCGTCAGCTGCACGCTGCACCGGTCTCGTATCTCTCATGGAGGAGCTCCGGAAGCATAAAAGAGGAGCGACGACAGTGAGGCACGAGAGAGGACCAGGCCTGGACTTTATGTTGTGTTTTATTATGTTTGTGTGGGCGGCAGTCGCCGTGAGGAACTGCCGCCATTTTACTTTCGTTTTATTGTTTGTTTATTTTATTATTAAAGTATGTTGAACGTTCGCCGGTTCCCGCCTCCTTCTTCCCGTTCTCATTGAACCGTGTTACAGTGGGGTCGATACGGTACCTCTTCCTCTTTCTGTCGGAGCCGTTGTTGGGTGTCCTGCAGTTCTCTCTGCTCCCGCTGCAGTTTTTCTGTAGTTTCCTGCAGGATCTTTTCTTGAGACACCGTCACAGTGTTCTTCACCTTGATCTTCCCCACCAGAGCCTTCAGATCCCCCTGGAGCTTCTTGATGATGCCGTTTGCCTGCAGTGGGAATTCATGTCTGTGAGGGCACGATCAATCGCACTGTATGCAGGGTTTCTGCAGGTTTTATGGAGGTAAAATTAATACCTTTTCAAGTTTAAGTTAAGACAATTTAAGAAATAAATTGAAGTGAGCACAATAGGCCAACAGGTTTTCTAAAATGGGTCTGTCTGAGGAAAAAGACAATAACACTGCAAAAATGCTTTTCCTACATATTTTGGTCTTGTTTCCAGTCCAAATATCTATAAAAAAAAACAAGATATACCCCAGAAAACAAGATATAATATCCTACGTTATTTTACTTTACTAGTAAATGCTTCTTGATTTAAGAATTTGAGGTATTTGGATGACTACAGCAACACTTCAGAGTTTGAAAATACAACTTTCAACAGAAATTCATTACGTTTTAATTCATTTTACAAAAAAAGAAGTAGCTTGAATGCTTCTGCTCTCAACCACTAGAATATGGAACTGTCTTTTACTGAATCTTCTGATCGCACTGAAAATAAAGTGATGTTCTTCCTCAGAATTTGTCTTGTTTTCAGTGCAAATGTCTAAAGATTCTTAAATCAAGCTGCATTTACTGGATACAAAATGAAGTCTTGTTTTCTGTGAAATTTATCAAAATGAAGCAAGAGAACAATTATCTTCCAGTAGGCTCAGAAAAATCAATAACTCATTGACAGATATTGGTACTCGTTTTAAACGCTCGCTTGATTTTGCACAGTTTTTCCAAGACTTCATTTTACATTTGCATCTCAAGTAAATGTATCTTGATTAAAGTGGTTTAGATATTTGTATTAAAAACAGGACAAAAATACTAAAGAAGATATTCGTTTTTGCAATGCATGCAACATTTAATGCCATGGCTTTATGAATTTAAAGCCAGGAACACACCAAGCCAACTCCAACGAACTTGTGGCAACGAAAGCAGACTGCGGGTTTGGCTCACGTCGGCAACATCTGGGTCCAAAGTTGCCCTGACGCATCAAACCGACGCTCGACACCCACATATAAAGGAGATAACGGTCTATTTAAGCAAATCTATTTGTCAATATTCATCATTCAAAAAGGGAAAGTGAAACTAAGGCTGCAAGTATACAAACCATAAACAAAGCAGCGCTTGCTTACCGTTCTGAGTATCAATCATGCTGATCACGTTCTTGAACGCACAAATATTTTCATAATAACATGAGCGGAGTGGAATAGAGAGCTCAGGTAAGAGGACATAAAATTAGAACAAGCTTCTGTCTGTGCAGTCATGACTTGATTTCATAACGTTTGCTTTATATCTCGTGAACAGACTCGTTTGCTATACTGAACAGCCAATCAGAGTTCTCTCTCTCACCAACGGCGATTCAACATGTCAAATCGGCCGAAAAAAAGCCGACGAGGACCAACTTCAGCCAACGGTGCGGAACAAATTGAGAAAACTTAGTCGGTCAACGCACAAAAACTGCCAGACGGCCGAGAATTAACACTGTGTGTTCCTGCCTTAAGACTTTCTGCTCCGATTTAAGATCTTTTTAAGGCCGTGATTTGTGTAAAGGGCGAATTAAGACTTTAAGACCTGCAGAAACCCTGGTACAAATAATGCACTGTACTGTTAAAATCAGACGCAAACCTTGATGAGCTCTTCCGACAGGGATTTTACTGTGGCCTCCAGCTTCCCGATCTGAAGTTGCTTACTTTCTGCATTTCCTTCAACTGAGTTCTGGCGAACAAATAAAATAAAAATATAAAATTAATATAAGGATATGTTCCTGCCATATTTCATTCCAAAATTTAAAAACAAAACTCACACTTTTAATGTCATTTATAAATGAATAAAAAAAATAAAAAAAAATAAATACAAATTTAAGTCCAGAAGTGTGCCGACCTTCTGCTGCTGCGTGGCTTCCAGCACCTCTTTGGTCCTCAGCACGAGCTGGTCTTTATCTTTGATCTCCTGCTCCAGGACGGCAACTCGTGTCTGCAGCTGGTTGACGAGACGCTCTTTCTCGTGGCATTCGGTGTCGAGGCTGCTGTTCTCTCTCCTCAGCGACAGAACCTGCTGCTTTGACCTCTGACACTCCTGGAGAAACAACTCCTGGAGTTATACATCAGATTTTCTAGTGACCATATCTTTCTAAATAAATATCCCACCTCTTCCAGGCTGGCCAGTTTGGCTTTAAGGTCCCGAATGGTGGAGTCGCTCTTGTATTTCTTGTCGACGAGCTCCCTGTTGGCCGTGTCCAGCTCAGAGACTTTGGTTTGGAGCTGCTGCGTGCTTCTGTGATGAGACGATTCCAGTTCCTGTCGCAGCTGTTCGTTCTGCTGCTGCAGACGCGCTTGTGTCTAATAATACAATTAATAAAGAACATCAATGCAGGAAGATTAATCTTTTGTGAAGAGATTTTAAATCAAATAAAACACAAAAGCTTTTAGCTTTCTCTTAGAAACCAGACTTTATATTAATAGATCTATACTTATACATTTTTCATTTTGTTCACACAAAAGTTTCCTCCACGTTCAAGCATTTTATATACATACATTTTTTTTAAATATACTTTATTTTTTCTTCTCTGCAGCTTATTTAAATGTTTTCCCCCATATCAAGAACATCTCAAGTGCATTCAGCACTGAAATGCCATCGCAGATCACCTCCAGAGCTTTTTCACGCTCAGCTGTGAGATCCTGCATGTGTCTGCTGGACAGAGACGTCGTTTGGGACGTCCATTCAGACCGGAGTTTGTCCAGTTCTCGACTTTTCTCAGACAGGGTCTGGAGGATGAATAAAAAAAGTTGGTAACACTTTATTTTACAGTGTCATTGTTACACATGTTACATGTAGTTACTGTATTAATAACTATAAATTATGCATAATTACATGCAATTAACCCTAAACCAAACCCTCATCCTTACCCTATAGTAAGTACATGTAGTTAATTATTATTACTCAATACTTAAATATATAAATACACAGACACCTTAAAATAAAGTGTAACCAAAAAGTTCATAATTATGTACTAAATAAATTAGGTAGGTAAATTAGGATGTACTATAAGTCCAAATCGTAATAAATTTCTGGGCGATAATACAGTTTATATTTTTTGACAAAACACAATCAAGCTGGATGATAATATAGTTTATGTTTTTGATGAAATAGGCGATAATATAATTTACGTTTTTTGACTAAATATAATCAAGTAGGACGATAATATAGTTTTTTTTTTGATGAAATAGGCGATAATATAGTTCAGGTTTTTTGATGAAATGTAACAATCAAGCTGGGCAATAAAATAGTTTATGTTTTTTGGACGAAATAGGTGATAATATAATTTACGTCTTTTGACAAAATAGGTGATAATATAATTTACGTTTTTTGACAAAATAGGTGATAATATAATTTACGTTTTTTGACAAAATATAATCAAGTTGGACGATAATAGTTTTTTTTTTTCATGAAATAGGTGGAAATAATATCGTTTAAATTTTTTGACAAAATATACATTGATACAATCAAGCTGGGCGATAATATAGTTTATGTTTTTTGACAAAAAAGGCATTAATACAGTTTGCGTTTTTTTGACAAAATATTACAATCAAGCAGGGCGACAATATAACGAAATATAACAGTCAAGCTGCATGAAAAGTGTTTAAATCTCAACTGCTTTATTGTTATTGGCAAAAAAAATGTACATCTCTTAGTGTACTGTATCTGTGTACGGTTGGATGTACTTAAAGTAGTTGTGTAAATCATTGTTACTTTGTTATTCTGTGATACTGACAATTATCAAGCATGTGAGGGTTTTAAAGAATTTGGTGGTCATATTATACATATATAAATTCATTTTGGAGAAACCATCTTGATTACGACTTACTTGCTGGGTATAATTCAGCTGTCTTGTCAGATCTTCCTCGGTCTTTCTCAACTTCTGTTCCAACTGCTGCTTTTCCTCCTGTAAACAGATTCATTCATTAAAGCAATATTATATAGTGCCCTGTATATTCAAAGTCCATGATGATGAGATGCACCTTTACAGAAGACAGACAGGTGGCCAGATACTTCTTAATATCCGTATCGGATCCCGGGAGCAGTTTCAGAGAGAGATGCGTGAGGTGTTTAAAAGCGTTTGTCTCCACAATGTTAAGGTTTGAGGGACTGTGGTCGAACGCTGACGAAGCTGACGTGAGCTGCAACAGGAACCTGAACAGAAACGGTTCTCGTAAACAATATGCATTAACAAAAGATGAATAAGAGCTCACACTCGTATCGTCTCTCACCGTGGGCTTTCTCTGTCCTGTTCAGAGATGCACTGCTCCAGCAAGTCTATGAATTTCTGTGGGAATGATGTGAAGTCTATTAACAGCCCTTGTTGCACTTTTAAGCTGTGAATGAAAGCAAATAATGATTATCGAACTGAAAATCTCACATTTAGTCAGATATTACTGTGCTGATGATAAATATAGTTATTTTACAAAAAAAAAAAAATGGCACTACACCTCTGGAAATCCTCCTCTGATATGACAAGATTGTATAAAAAGTAAAGATCAGAATCATCCGTCAGCCGTACAACCAAATCCTGTTGATAAAAAGTCATGAGACTAACAAAATGCTTTATATTCATAAATAATGATGCATGAATAATCATTTCTCACCTTCCTATGGACAGGATTTGTTGATATCTGCAGTTCAATACTGATGCGAATGACTGAACGTCTGTAATTTAAAACAGCATCATATATAAACACATTTAGACCATTAATAGTCTCCAAAAACAAAACATTATAACATACATAAACCCAAACACTCATTGAGGTCTCAAATATATACACAAACAATCAGTATTTACCTCTCATCAGTCTCTCTATTCTTCACCTGCACCTGTAACCTCTTGTTAAAAAGTAGTTCCGTCATTTTGAGTTCATATAATACAAAAAGCGATAATTATCATTAAAAAAAAATCGCGGTTTATTCGTGTTTTTAGGTTGTTGAGCGACTCATTTGTTTTTTCGCGCTTCGCTCCCGCGTTTGTCCGTTTCTCACCGGATGTGCTGAGCACTTCGATCTAATCACGCGCATTATCGTATTTCAGCATATTTATATTTTTAACAACCGTAAAAGATAAGTATAAACCATTACATGTGTGTTTAATATACTTTCGTGGGTGTTTAAGGTTGATAAAATTAAAAAAGAAATTCTGACGGAGATCACCAACGCGTGTTGTGATTGGTCGAGAGGCAGGCGTCAAACGTCAACGCCGAGTGGGCGGGGCATAGAGGAGTTTTGAACATGGCGGTGAGTAGCGCAAACGTTTCCACACCGTTTACTTTATTAAAGCTTCTATGGGCGCGTGGGGTTTATAAACAAACATGTAAGCACATTAATGTCTTGTGGACGCTGAAAGTTCAAACTGTACACAGTAGAATCTGCTGGTTATTGTAAATTTGATGTGGTGTGTATGATTGAGGAGCTAAGCTACGTTATTACATACTGGTCTTTATATATATATATATATATATATATTACACACGCCTTTTTTATAATATGTGTTTTTGATTTTCAGGATAAAGATAAGAAAAAGAAGGAGAGTATTTTTGATTTGTCGAAATACATCGACAAACATATAAGAGTAAAGTTTCAAGGAGGTCGTGAAGGTGAGACAGTTTCTTTATGCAGGTTTTAATAATTAATTAACTTACTAAATGAATTTAACCTTAAATGTTTGCTATTTTCAGCAAGTGGTGTCTTAAAAGGCTTCGACCCGCTGTTAAATCTTGTGTTGGATGGCACCATTGAATACATGCGAGGTAAGATCTCTTCATTCATTTCATCCTCTTCCTCAGGGGTTTTCAAACTGGGATCAGTGTAAAAAATAAGTTTAACCTAAATAAAATGTTTTAAAATAAATAAAAAAAACAAGGATTTAAAGAATGTAACATAATAGAAACTAATATTTCGGAAATAATATTTTACACAAAATTTTTCATAGTATAAATTGGGTATTTATACATTATATTTGGGGGTGCGTGACATCTAAAGCTACATTCACACAATCCGATTGGAATCTGATCTAAAATTGGCGTCTATATCTGTATATCGCAGATGTCAGGATCCGATTTGTGTCCATGCCGCTCTTTTGGTTTCCGGAATAATCTGCATTGGGTTTCTATTGCAATGATGCTGCGTTGGTAGGCATATGGCAAAAACAACAACCAGAACATGGATACAGATGTTGTCTGATTTACAACATGACAATGTGTGTAGTAGTGTTGTCAGAAGTACAGACTTCAGTTGATACTGAAATTTTAAAAATGTGATGATACCAGCATTTCCCTCTAGAAAGTTCCCTCTGTTTGAGCGCTGTTGAATGGATTCTTAAAGGGTTAGTTCAGCCAAAAATGAAAAATTTCTGTCATTAATTCCTCTCCCTCATGTCGTTCTACACCCGTAAGACCTTCGTTCATCTTCAGAACACAAATTAAGATATTTTTGATGAAATCCGATGGTTTAGTGAGTCTCTATTGACAGCAAGATAATTTACACTTTCAGACGCCCAGAAAGATACCAAAACATATTAAAGGGTGCGTTCACACTTGTAGTTCGGTTGGTTTGGTTCGTTTGGTCCGGACCAAAAAACAAAACATATAGTCCTGGTCCGCTTAGCGTTCTACTGGCATTTTTAACAGCGAACCTTAAGTTACTGAACCAAAGGCATAGGGATACGGTCACAACCTGATTGGTCGGCTTTTATGACGTATATTTCGCGACGGAGCTTGTTTACTGAACATTCAAAACAATCCTGTGTGCTGGATTAAACGCCATCATTTTATGTGTGTACATATGCTTTATTTTTACCTGCTGAGAACTCACGAAGAGCTCATAAAATGTTCAAAACAGCAGCAGGATTTCCTCCATTGTATGCAGAAACAAATATTGATGAGGCACTTCACCTCCTCGTTGCTCCACGTTTGCCCTCGACTCATTTTGGATACACCGATTTTTCCGCGTCGTCAAATCAGCTGACTTGTAGCGTCGCATCTTGTGACATCACGTCCTGTTTTTGGTTCGTTTACATGTCTTTGGTCCGTGTTGCGTTCATATATCAATCGAACCGCACCAGAGTTTGTTTGGAAGCGGACCGAGACCCATCTTTTTAGCGGTCTCGGTCCGCTTGTTTGGTGCGCACCAGGGTTCGGATGGCAGCGTTCACATATGTTCAAACGAACTGCACTAACTGAGCGATCGCACCAGGGTTCGTTTTAATCGAACCAAACATGACAAGTGTGAACGCACCCTAAAACACTTCATGTGAGTACAGTGGTTCAACCTTAATATTATTAAGCAACGAGAATACTTTTTGTGCACCAAAAATACAAAATAACGACTTTTCAACAATATCTAGTGATGGCCGATTTCAAAACACTGCTTCATGAAGCTTTACGAATCTTTTGTTTTGAATCAGAGGTTCGGTTCGCGTATCAAACTGCCAAAGTCACGTGAATTATTGAAATTGCGAATCACTTATGACGAAACGAAGCCTCGTTAACTGAAATCATATGACTTTGGCGCTCCGAACCACTGATTCGAAACAAAAGATTCGTAAAGCTTCGAATCAGTGTTTTGAAATTGAAGTGGTCACTGCCATTGCTGTCCAGAATAAAAGAGAACATCTCAATCGCGTGAAGGGATTTATGTAAACTGTGGTTCTTAATTATTGCGATCCAAAATTTGCCTCGCATTTAATTACCTTTTTTATTTCCTGGTAATCGATTCTAATTTAAGTTATTTTATTTTTAGTTCTTACTTTTTTAATACCTTGTATTTTCTTTCTCATTTTTATGTAAAGCACTTAATTATTGTAATGATTGGCGGGTCAGCGGAATGGGATCCAAATGCAAGCTTTATTATCAAGCACAATGGTCTTAACAGGCAATGGTCAAAACAACAGCAAACAGGAATGTCAGAGGAAAAGCAGCGTCGTAATCGTTAGACAGGCGGGTAGATCGAGGCTGGCAGCAGGCAAACAACAATCCAATAATCCGAAGCAGTTAATCCAAAACGGCAGGCAGAGAACGGGCAAAAACGGGCAGGAACAGGAAAACAAAACATGGGGAGTAACGCTCAGAAATGACCACTGAAAGCAAATCAAGACTTCGCGGAGAAGTGGTGTGTGAGCTGTGCTTAAGTAGTGAGATGTGATGTGGGTCAGGTGCGAGTGCAATCAGTCCAGGTGTGGAGACTTCTGGGAAATGTAGTGAAGAGTGACTGAAGTAGAAGTGCATGTGTGTGAGTGAAAGTCCAAGGTGGAGTGCCCTCTAGTGGTTATCATGGGCACTTCTGCTGATGATCATTACAATTATCATTGTGTATGAATATTAATTGGTATATAAATAAACTTGCCTTGCAACGAAGCCAAAAAAATGAACAAATACATCATGTTATATTTTTACGATAAAACTCTTACGACAAACAATATCTTCAATTGTTGCATATGCCGAGCTGCAGTGAACACATTTGTAAACGAGGAAAAATGCTGGTCACATTTTTAAAATTTCAGTATCGATTTTGTATCGAAGTTGGTACTTTTAACAACACAATGCGCTGCCGCCACACTGGACTACTGTATTTTCCGAGGCAGTGGCTTTATTCCACGCGGTCATCTCCGCTGATTTCAAAACATGTCTCCGTTATATTCATTATTTGCTCGTTCGGCACCTTGCAACAACACAGACTTGTTTCTTCAGCGACTTTGAGCATGTTTCCTATAACAGCGTCTGTTTATGTTTTATGCTGCGAGAAAAAGTCACATAAACTGCAAAATCCGATCAGAGCGGTCAGACTGAAAGGGATTTCCATAAATGTGTTTTGACTAGTACTTCAAACCATATATAAATGTAGCTTGAAACAGTAGGAATTGCATTTAATTTTATTTGCTGTTCACACTTGCTAAATATAATCTGGTTTCAATCTGATATTCACAAAAATCGGAACGTAGCCTAAAAGATTGAAAACCCTTGCTCTACCTGAGCGCTTATTTATTTATTTTTTTAAGCTTGTTGTATATGATTCCTGATCACATCCTGATGATTCTGAACAGATCCTGATGATCAGTACAAGTTGACCGAAGACACCAGGCAGCTCGGTCTTGTGGTTTGTCGAGGGACGTCCGTCGTACTCATCTGTCCACAGGATGGGATGGAGGCCATTCCAAACCCTTTCATTCAACAACAGGATGGATAATATTCAGCCTTGTTTTTTTTCTTTTCTTGCATTGTATAGATGTCTGGTGAAGAAAACAGATGTTTTTTGTTAGGTCTGAAATCATGAAAAGTGTAACATTTTGTATTTAGACTCAGGATAAATGTTTTGGTTGGTTTTGTTTCTGTTTATGAAACATGTTTTTTTGTGTGTGTGTCTGTGTTGATTATGGTTTTGAATTATAAGGCATGTTTTCTGTTCATGAAAATAGGTGCGTAATTTTGCCCTGGTTCTTTCAGTGTTGTTTTACTGCTGACGTTCATTCAGACAATAATAAACATCTGGGATTTAACCATTTCTAATTCAAGCAAAAACAGAGATTATGCCTTTACCTCACAGGGTGGATCCCACTACTAATCCGGAAAGCATTTGTACACACGTGAACAGTCGGACATCATTTGTTTAATCTATTCTAAGCTGTATTTTGAAGGGCTTCGGTTTCAAGACACCTTGAGGAAACATTCTTGTTTACTTTCGTGGCGTCCTCTACTCTGTTATGCATTTACAAAACTAATTCCTAAGATTAAAGACTTCCCTGTTTGGGAGACTCAAACTTTTGTCAAATTATTACAGAAATATGCATGCATACAATTTAACACGAAAGAACTACTTTCACACAGGTGATCATGTTTTACTTTTCTAAAATCTTGAAACAAGGGTTTTTCCACCAAGAGGAGAGGCTATCCGATTGAGATTAGCTATTCATGCTTCTTAGCACAACCACAAAGACCTGCTTGTAACCTTTCTGGATTTACTTTAGGTGGGAAACGGTGTGTACATCAATATACTCGCTGGTTCCAGTATAGTTTTCACTCTGATATTTAACGCAATACGTGTCGGGCTAATCGAGTTTTGTTGGTCCCTCCATTTGTGATGGCTGTTTTCTAGCAGTTATGAATGAAAGGCTCAGTGTGTCTTGCCTCGCTGGTGCTTTTTTGAACAGCAGGACTTTCCAGATTTTATCAGTGCGCACTGGCACCCAAGTCTGGGCTTTATTGGGTAACACAGTTATAGTGGTTCAGGGTCTGTTAGCTGATGGTTAACTCTAGAGGGGTCTGTAAGAGGAGCTGCTGTCTGAAGCCGTGCCAACTCTTAATACTATTCCAGGTCAGTAGAAGTCTGAGGAGAGGCGGTCTAGCATGGTAAGTTGCATTTCATTTTGCACAGCAGATTAAACCTATGAGGTAAAAAAAAATAATAAAAACTTGTAACACTATTTTATTGTTATATGTAGTTACATAATTACATGCAACCAAAACTTATAGTAAGTACATGTAGTTACTTAATATTATTCAGAACTTAAATGTCTAATTAGAGTGTAACAAAGACACCTTAAAAAAAGTGTAATCAAACATATAAAAACCATGTAAAAAAAAAAAAGATCTATAAACTAAAATACACATTTGGGAAAATATATAATAAAATAGAATTAGTAATATAAAAAGCAATAAATAAATTTAAACAGGTAAGACTTGTGAACTGATTTTCTCTGTGCATTACTGTATGAGATTTTAATTTTTTTTTCAGTGAATTGTTTCTTAAAATGTCTTACAATAATTTTGTGAGAATTGAGGATTTTGTTAAAAAAATATATAAATTTTGAGCCACTCAAAGATCCCGCCCTCACCTGTGTGAAGCCACGCCCATATCTACCCTACCGCATAACAGCACTGCATTCTATACACTCTCCAGAGAGGTTTATTCGGACGTCAGTGTAAAGATCAGATGCCTCAGTGACCAAATGCTGTCTGAAACGGCGAGTAACCATATATTCTATTCTATTCGTCCTAGAATTGTGCCTGAAGTTATTAATGCTACTTCTGAAAAGAATTTGAATTTATTTTTGATTGTTAAAAATGAAAATAATATAGCATTATAGCTATTTTATATTTGACAGCCTACTGTTGTGTTGGTTAATAAACCATAAGAATTTTGCAAAATAAGTTTTAATTGGCATATAGTTGTTGTGACCTGAAAGAACAACTATTATATAATATTCTTCTTATTATATACATTTTACTTTATTATATGTGAGTTTTAATGGGAATATATTGTTTTGTTGTGTCAAATTCTATACCCAAAACTGCCATTTTATTTGATCCCTTTGCATTGTTGTTGGCAAGCCTGTTTCGCACTTTAATTGGCATTTATCATCCGTGTATTGTTTGTATTTTTGTGATGAGCATATTTGTAATCAGAGAGTAGTTATGGCATTTAAAAGCCTTACATGAAAAGTAACTATATCCATACTCTCTAGAACATCGGGCTTCATATTTCTGTCATATAACGTCTCAGAATCGACAGAGGTTAGTTTTGGCTTCTCTGAACCCCTCCTAGTATTGTCTCATTCTACGGCTGGTGAAATAATACTTTGTCATCCCACGAGATGATTTTCACTCTCGGTACCCAAGGGAGACGCTAATACTTTTGATATCTTAAAAACCCAATCCTGTTTTTACCTCGTCATCTCTCTGTGTTTCTTACCTCCATGTGTTCCTGTGTTTTACAGTTTGAATGTCCAGGTTGTGTTGCAGGTCTTTGTATAGACTGAAATGGAGAAGAGAGACTTGAATAAGTGGCCTGAGGGTGATTCGCGGCCAGCTCACCTCTCCACTTGCAAATGTATGACATTCGCTGCAATACTAATTCTTCTCATCGTTGGGGCTGCTGTGGGGTTTATGACAGGTATTATAATTAAAATAATAATAAATATAATTATCTCCATCTGAGTAATTTGTCTGCAGAATCAAAATATTGTGACATTGCTGGACACTTAAACCAAGCTTGTTTTTCCTCTTTAGCCTACTTAATAAAAGAGGAGCATTATTTCATGGAGACAGTGGAATTGCAAGGGCTCAGTTATGATTCAGACCTGCAAGATAAAACATCAGGATTCTCTGTAATTCTGACCGCGACTCTGAAAGCAAACGTATGACCGATAACTTGCATGGAAATACTTCACATTGCAGATGTAAAATGGGTTTTAATGTCTACTGCACTATTTTATAGATCAGGAATATCTTTACCGCCTCTGCAGTGGCAAATCATTTTATTGACTGCCAGATAGTTGCATATGGGTAGGTACACGTGTTTTTACTGTATATGCCTGATTTTTACCATAAGAGTGAATGTGGCCATTTGTATGGCAAACCGTTTTGACTTTTATTTATTTTCAGGATATGAACTTTCACTAGTTAAAATGTTAATTCTTGATATCATGAATGCGATTGTTACTAGCAAAGAAACCCGTTTTTTATAAATTGATATCAGGAATTCATTTTCAGATATCAGAAATGAATATTTTTACTAGTAACAATGTAATTGTTGATATCAGGAATTTTCATTTTTCTAGTAAGAATTATACTCCTGATATGTGAAACTGGAATTTCAACTAGTAAGAAATTAATTCTTGATATCAACAATTATAGTTTATACTAATGGAAATTGAATTGTTGATATCAGGAATTAACGTTGTTACTAGTGGAAATGTAATTCTTGATATCACAAGTTCATATCCTGAAAATGAATAAAAGTCAAAACAGCTTGCCATACATTTGTAACTTGAATATGTGAGGCTTTCGGTGTCTTATTTTTAGCTGTACAAAAAAACTTGTTGTGCTTCTTGATATTGCAGACTGGTATTTCTTACCATATTATTATAATATATTGCCGTAATTATAAACACACTGGTTTGTAGTGTAAATTTTGTTTACTCTACTTTGTTATTCTTCTAGTTATTGGCTTATAGTGGCTAACGAATGGAAGTTTCGCACATTTAAAGAAAATAGCTTACTTCCACATTCCAAAATAAGGTGGATAAAACATGGATTGGGGAATTATGTCTATATAAATTTTGATATTTGATTAAGAGTTTGTGAAATCTTTCAGGAATATCAACACAAATGTGATGACCACACTTCGTTTGGTCTTCCGGGTTTCTCAAGTCCAGGGATACACGGAGAACTTTGTCCAAGACCTCCTTCGCACTGGATTGAAGGCCATGTTGAACGGGAAACCCATCATTGTCCCAGAATACGGAGAGATCAGTAGCATCATCCTTCTTGGTACACCAGTTTCCTATAAAAAATTTAAGTTGATAATAGTGTCATTGTGACAATGTTTTGTTTTCTTGTTCCAGGGGCAAGTGGAAAGTCATTCTATGAGATTGGGAATGACATAAGTAAGACGAATGTGATTACATTGTTGATCATATCAAAGTTCAGTGAAAACTGAGGATGCTCTGATGGCTTTGTCTTTTATGTCAGGTAAATGTCCTGAGAACACGTTCACTTGTGGCAACAGCGAGTGCATCACAAAGCAAAATCCAGAATGTGACTTTATAACCGATTGTGTTGATGGCTCAGATGAATCCTTTTGCTGTAAGTGTCACCATCTTGCTATTATGAGCAAATATGCTTACTTTAGCTAGCTGCTAGTTTCCTTTTTTGTAAGTTTAAGAACTCATTTTGGCCTCAAGTAAAAGATAATTGACTATATTTGACATAGTAGTATCAAAATAGTTTACATGTTTTAGAGGGTTAGTTCACCCAAAAATGAAAATTCTGTCAGTAATTGCTCACCCTCACCATACTTCAGAAAAAACAGGCTTAGTTGTTCTTTGGTAGTTGTGGTAGTTGTGGTAGTTGTAGTAGTTGTGGCCTAATGGTGAGGGAGTTGGGCTTGTAACCTGAAGGTTGCTGGTTCGATTCCCACGAATTGAAGGTGGGGATTGTGAATGAACAGCACTCTCTCCACCTTTGATATCATGACTAAAGTGCCCTTGAGCAAGACACCTAACCCCTAATTGCTCCCCTTGTAACTCGCTTTGGATAAAAGCGTCTGCCAAATGAATACATGTAAATATCTTTGATTGTTAACCATTGTTTCTCTTATAGCCTGTGGAACACGTCCTGCCATGGTTAACCGTGTTGTGGGTGGTGAAAACGCCCGTCACGGGGAGTTACCTTGGCAGGTCAGTCTCAGACTACGTGGCCGTCATACTTGTGGCGCATCCATCGTCAACAATCGCTGGCTTGTCAGTGCCGCTCATTGTTTTGAAATGTGAGTAAGCTTTTCTGCACCAACTTCATCAGTCCCTATAGGCACCAACATATATCTCAACATGTCTTCCTTGTACACTAAAGAGAAAACAACCCAAAAGATTGGACGGCTCTTGTGGGAGCCAATCTAGTCAGTGGAGAGGAGGGAGAAGCCACCATAATAAACATCAAGTCCTTGGTTGTCTCTCCGGCTTATGATCCCATGACGACTGACAGTGATGTGACCGTACTGGAGTTGGAAACGCCCTTGGCGTTTAGCCCTTATGTTCAGCCAGTCTGTATCCCGGCATCCTCTCACATTTTCAGTCCTGGGCAGAACTGCATCGTCTCTGGTTGGGGAGCTCTTAATCAGTACACCAGTGAGTATGTTTGATGTTGTGTAAAGCATCTGAATATTCTCTTCTAATTTAGCTTGTTGCGTTTAACCTTACTCCTAAACAGAAACCAAACAGTGTTTGGTCACTTTAAATGCCAATCAGGTGCTCTTCTCCTGCTTAAGTTGGTGGTTCTTGATCATAAAAAGATTCCATGAAGAAGACCGGCCTTAAGACGACCCCTTTTAAGACTACACCTCTTTGTGCCCGAGCAGGTGATGTGCCTTCTACATTACAGAAGGCAATCGTGAAGATCATTGACTCGAAAGTGTGCAACAAGTCAACTGTATACAGAGGTGCACTCACCCAAAATATGATGTGTGCTGGTTTTCTTCAAGGGAAGGTGGACTCTTGTCAGGTAAGGGTTATAGCAATAATGCCTGATTAAACGTTTTGACTTTTTCTCAATTGAATCCCTTAAATGTGGTTTTGGCCTTCAGGGAGACTCTGGGGGCCCTCTGGTGTGTGAGGTGGCCCCTGGGCGCTTTTTCCTAGCAGGCGTGGTAAGCTGGGGAGTGGGATGCGCACAGATCAACAAGCCTGGTGTTTATTCCCGTGTCACCAAACTCCGCAACTGGATTCTGGGCTACACCAATACTGCGCCAACAATCCAAGTCGCCCCAACTGTCCCTAGCATCACAACCACTGCGGTTCACCTTGTTAAAGCCATGAACCCATCCTCTGAGCTCGCCAATGATGAATCCAATCCTGCTCCTGGGAACTGCAGTGGTAATTATAACTGTGGCGGAAACAAGTGCATCAGCAAGATAAACCCAGAATGTGACAGAGTCATTGACTGTCCTAATGAGGCTGATGAGAAAAACTGTGGTAAATAATCTCTATCTAATAATTTCAATCTCTACATCAGGGATGCCCAATCCTGTTCCTGGAGATCTACCTGGAGATCTATTTAGCTCCGAACCTGATCAAATACACTGCAGCTAGATCATTACTATCTTCATAAACGCATTATAATTATAAAGAGGTGTGTTGGAGGAGTGTTGGAACTGGACTCTGCAGGAAGGCACATCCAGGGTTGATTCTAGGATTGGACACCCCTGCTCTACAACAATGCATTTGGTTTGCACCCACATTAATTAAGTGGGGTTAAGTAGCTAGTGTAGACCTTAGTCAGGGTTGGTGCCAGAAACAAGGGTAGCCAAGTCGTGAATGGCAAAGTACGGTCCGTTCAATGGTTTGCATGGTCGCCAATTCATGGTCAAGTTTTTTGGAAAAGTATAATTTCAATGTTGCATTGACTAATAAACACCAAGGTGCAAAACTGCGCAACTTATTGAACAGACCGTACATGAATCACTCATAGCCTCATCCTCATTAGGTCCTTTAAAATTAGCCTGAAGAACAAGAATATAAGGGTCACCTGTTTACTTTGTAGACTGTGGGAATCGTCCAGCTGTGGGACAGGAGAGGATTATCGGTGGCGTCTCTGCACGGAGAGGCGAATGGCCGTGGGTGGGCAGTCTGCAGTACCAACGCACTCACCGCTGTGGAGCTACGCTCATCCACTGCAAATGGCTCCTGACTGCTGCTCACTGCTTCAGAGGGTAGTGTACCACTGACTGGCGACTTCCCGACATGCTCTACTTTCAAACAGTTGAACAGGAAAGATTTAGTTTATTTTGTGTTTTCTTTAATAGTGAGCTGAACAATGCCGGTTGGACAGTAAATCTCGGGTCGGTCATTTGGTCTGGAGTGGGTGCTCTGGTTATTCCAGTGCAAAGGATCATCCCTCATCCTTCTTTCAGTAGCAGTACCATGGACTTTGATGTAGCCTTGGTCGAACTCTCCATTCCCGCCCCCAAGTCCTATACCATCCAGACTGTGTGCTTGCCTTCTCCCTGGCATAGCTTCATCAAAACTATGGAATGCTACATCATTGGATGGGGTGCTGTGAAGGAGGACGGTGAGTTCGGGGTTGAGGCCTAAAACTAGACAAGTAATGTTGGCTATTCCCAGCAAAAGTATGGAGAGCCAACTGAATTAGCATCATGCGTACCAAATGTGAAAACGACATAAAATAGGTCTTCTAGACTTTAGCTGTGTCCGAAACCGCTCCCTATCCACTATATAGTGCACTATATCGGGTGTCGGCCATTTTGCAGTGCTGTCCGAATTCTGAGTGAACGACTGCATTACCTACATTCGTTCACTACTTTTACCCACAATCCTCTCTGATTTTGAGTGTACATTCGATGTACACTCGTTAAAGCGCCGTTACCCAAAATCCAACGCGATAAGACGAACGAGCGCGAAAGAAAAATAAATATGGCGGACGGCAATACGGGAAGCGGCAACTTCTACAAATGTAAGTGTAATTTTTTATTAATTAGAACATCTTTGTAAAGATATTTTGAAGCAAAATGATACAGGTTTATATCATAATATATATACTTATTATCATATGATAATTTGGTCGATTTTTCTCATATGTTAGTGAACTGTTGTACAGTGTATTTAACCGTCTTAGAATATGATGTATTGACGAATTTTTATTTGCTTTAGGGACGGATGAGGATGTTAGGCAGCTGATTTTAAATGGGTAGAGGAAATGTTAATGACGAAATTGTCTGCGCTGTCTGGCGCATGCTATTAACGTCAGCGTCCGAATTCGCTCACTCATTTTCCTTCACTCTTTGCTGATATAGTGCGCTCAACTGCCATGCACTATATAGGGGTTAGTGAATGAGTGAGCGGTTTTTGGACACAGCTTTTGTCTACTTTAAGTCTTTTTCCAAAAAGATGTGGAGATAATTATGCACTGCTTTTTATTAATAAGATCCATTATGATGTATGGTCTGTTTATCCCACATAGGTATGATAACTAATTTGCTGCAAAAAGCACAGGTTAGTGCCATTGATCAGTGGGACTGCCAGCGAGCTTATGGTGCTGAACTTACTGACAACATGATGTGTGCTGGCTCTATGGAAGGGGACAGGGACACATGTTTGGTGAGTTTGTGGTCAGAAGATCAAATTATGAACTTGTTTCCAATATTAAAGTGCTAGTTCACCCAAAAAGGAAAATTATCCCTCAAGCCATCATAAGGTGTATATGACTATCTTCTTTCAGAAGAACATAATCTGAGTATTATAATATATCTTGCCTCTTCCAAGCTTTATAATTGTATCGAATAGTGCTCCTGATTTCCAAAAAAGTGCGTACATCCATCATGAAAGATATCCACATAGCTCCAGGGGGCTAATACGGGCCTTCTGAAGTGAAGAGATCGGTTTCGTTAGAAAAACATCCATATTTTAATCTTTATAAATTAAAATAAGTAGCTTCCGGTATCAATGTACACCAAAAGAGTAATCTCTGACCTGGTGCATGAAGCGTTTACAATGCAGAAGCACAGAGGATAGAGCAGAACACGACTCACTAATGGAGTATAAAACAAGAATTTTTAAAGAGAAATATCAGAGGATTTGATATGAGAAGAGGAGCTTGAGTTTGTTGTCCAGCCCTGTTTGTTTGACCCGTGAGAGGCGCCCAAACTTACATCCTACATCATAGACATTACGTCAGAAGTTACTCTTTTGGCGCAAGTCGACTTGCGAAGGATGTCTGACGGAAGCTAGTTATTTTAGTTCATCGCTTTGCTTCAGAAGGCCTTTATTAACCCCCTTAAGATGTACTTTTTTTGGACATCAAAATCAGGAGCACCATTTATTACCATTATAAAGCTGGAAAGAGCCAGGATATTTTTAATTTTTGACTCTAATTGTGTTTGTTTGAAAGAAGATAGTCATATACACCTAGGTGAGAAAATCACGGGATAATTTTCATTTTTGGGTGAACTACTCCTTTAAGGGTTTCTGAATGCCACAGTCCGAAAAAAAAAAATCAGCAGTTGCACAGGAGTAGGAGAAATCCTAATTACTTCTGAAGCACTGCTGCACTTACCCATTGATACTTAATGCTCTAAAAGACCCTTTTTTTTTACCTTAAAACATCCACCCTGCCTCTTAAGCTGATTACGTAACCCAGCCCAATGTAATTCAACCATATCCTTGAGTTTTCAGCAGACTTCTTTAAATGTCATACCTTCCATAAAAACACCAATGGTCTTCTCTTCTTTTGCAGGGAGACTCAGGGGGCCCTCTGACGTGCCGTGAACCCCAGGGCCGTTGGTTCCTGGCCGGGGTGACCAGCTGGGGTCTCGGCTGCGGGCGAATTGGCTTCCCGGGAGTTTACACGCGGGTCACGGCTGTCAGAGAGTGGATATCTATATACCTCTCTTTTTAAAAAATAAGATCCAGAAATGTCTTCCACCATCTCACAAGTGATGTCCAGTCATGTCTCTCAACTGAAGATGCATGAAACTCAAATGGACGAGTTTACCAACATGTTCATACTGTACTGTCAAAATATTTATTTTTGGTATTTATTAATAATGCATTCTGGTGTGCGACGCACTAGCCCTTGATGTGCTAACTGCCATTTAGGAGAATAAACCATAACAAGGCCTCCACAAAATCCTGATTTTGAAGTTAAAATGCTCCAATTCGGCAGGTTCCAGATCCCATGCGGGCCGAAGCTTAACCAATATGGCTTAGAAAAATGTACAAATTATGATCACTGAAGTGGTTTTCACTTCAGATGAAAGATAATCAAATGTGGTGCCTAAAGTTTTCTTGATTCTGATTTCAAGAGATAAATCTCTCTCATTTCACCAGCAGAATTTATATTCCTGTAACAGAATATCATCACAAAATGGAGGCAATTTGATTTGACTTGCTTGATGAATTAAGGCCAGAAACATTCTACGCAAGTACACAAACCACATATTGCAAATACAATACGGTCCCTTTGAACATACGTGTTTTCTGTGCCAGTAAACAAGATTCTCTTCAAATGGTTGCTCCGCCATGACAGTTCTTGACCAGGCTGTAGAATAAGACGGTTTGTGGAAACGCCACAAAATGTAAGTTTGCTGTACTTGATTAGAGTGTTTCAGGCCTAATTTGTACAAATGGTGCTACATCTGTTAACCTGATATTTTATCAATGCAACAAAAACATCAATAAAAATGGACTGACTTGATGGTATTTATTTGCATTCCATAAAAAAAAGCCTTGCGACAATTACACATCTGTCTGGACATGTCTAGGTGGAGTTTGCATCTCTGTCCAAGTCTACAAAGGAAATTGGGAACTCTCTGACATGCTTGTACACAAAGGGAACTGCTTTTACACGGGTTTGTAGTTCATGAGTGTCTAAACAACCCTATTACTGTACTTAACAGACAATGAGACAAATGACACTCCAGGGTCGACAATCGCAGTTTGTTCCTCGGAGGGAAGAAGCACTGTTCAGCCAATCCTGGTGAGGAAGCGACAATTATCGCAACAAAGATGCCCCTGAATTCTCCTCCTCTGGGAGAAGAGCTAGGTTCGAGGAACAGAGGTGGTAAAGTGAGCCATTCCCTTAGGGAATGGGGTAACATCCACCCAATGACAAAAGACAGACAGATGGCACTTTGAATTTTGATTGGCTGCTTGATGAATGGATAACAGCATAAGGGGCGGGGTCTGATTTTTAGCATTGTTTTTAAACATAGCGAGACTGGAATTGGATACTGAAAGGGTGGAGCTAAAATCCCTCTTGTTATCCAAATTCTGGCCGTTACTTGAAGCAAAAGAACTGCTACTACAATTATCAATCCTTTAATTTGAATTTGAAAATTACTGAACAGCTATTTCATGTTGCGTAGAATCACTTTAACATGGTTTGAAAACAAAACGTAAAGAAAAATGTTCATGTAGAGTCTAAATCCAACCACCCGGTTCCTTCTTTAGCCATCAGATGTTGTTGTGTGGTAAGAGTGCCAAGTCTATACAATCGTCGTAAATTTAGAGACCAGACATCTCTCAGGACTCAGGTGGTACCGAGGTAGTACAGGCCGCCATCTGCACGTCAAATACGTGCCCTTTCCCTCTGTAATCTGGAATTATACGCGCGGGAGACCGTGTTCCATGCATCCATGTAGCGGTCCATGCACATGGCAATGCATTTCTGGAAAAAACAAAACCAAAAGGTTATGCATGAGAATTTTATTTCCTCAAAGTAACATGGATAACGGTACGGGAAGTAATGCCTCTACCTGTTCAGAGTTGTCCAATGAGCTTCCTGGCTTACCAATACATTTCTTGAAGCATTTATCAGTCATTCTCTGCAATGCATGACAAATGACATCAGGAATGCATGAAATGATACTAGTACTATGGTACTTTTTAGTAACTGGATACTTTGATGACTCTTATATAAAGGTACTGTGGCAGTAACACATACTGAAAAGGACTTGCATCAAAAACAATTAATTGCTAGGAAATCTGACAAATAATTTCAAAGAATCGCTTTGAAGAATCATGACATTGCAACACACTGCATTCAAGCAACTCATAAACATGACATTTTAAAGTAAGAAAGACTGAAAGAGTATTTTCTGATTAAAAAGTACGCCAATAAATTTAATTACAACTTTGAAAAATGTTTTTTTTCACAGTAAAGTACTGTAATGGTATGAACCGTAATCTTGGAAGTCTAAATAGCATACTACATGAATCCATAGTGCATACAACCACAGTATACTTTCTGAAAGGGTACCATGTTCATACACCATGTTATTTCATGGTACTTTAAAGAATGTGCAAAATGGTAGCAAAATTGTACATGTACAGAATTATAGTTTTATCATAATACAGTTTACAAAAAAGGACTATGAAGTAATGATGGTAATGGTAATAATGCTTTTTGGTAAGTGTATATGGTGATGATAACAGATAATATTACTGTACTTTGCTATAAAACTGTGATAAAGGAGCACATTTACATTTACATAATACTCCAAAGTACGTTACACACATTTTTATTAGAGTAATTCATTTATTCAGCAACAAAATCTACCCAAGAGACGTCTCTTAAATATTACATACTTATTAATTTTAAGAAGCACAATGAAATTGTTTTGTAGTTTCACTGAAACAGTATCAAGAGGTTAAAGTCACTAACCTGCAGCAGCTCTTGCGCGTTTGCGACAGCAATCTGAACTTTGACCTGCTCCATTATAGTGCCAGTGTCCATTTTACCAGACGATGAGCCCGAAGAGAAATCAGAGCCGAAACTGTCCATTTTTACACACTTATAGATCTAATAACAGTGACACACTGGATTAAAGTCTGTGTCGCTTCTGTACATGTGATAATTTCGCCCTTGAGATGAACCGGAAGCGCTCTGGAAAGCATCCTGACCGAGGACTTCTGGGAAATGTAGTTTTCAATTACAGAGAAACTATATAAGAGAACGTGATAATTTAAAAAAAAACAAACAAAAAAAAAAAAAAACAGCAACGGGTTTAAGGGAAGGTGTTATTAGCATAAGTTCCGATTTTATAAGGATTTATCGCTTTTGATTAAACACAAAATTTTGCGATTTCAAACAGCCAACATTGATATATATGATACATGTTAAAAATAAAAATATTTTTCGTAAGTTTGCAATCTCGTCATCTGGTATAAATCTCTTTTTTTTAAATAAGGATTTGTGTTTCTGTAAATTGTGGATTTTTGTGTTTTTGTCTTTCTTGCAATACCGGTTCTGACCAGTAGATGCCGCTACATTCCAACAGATATTGCTGTAAAGAAATCAGTTTACCCCTTTGCTATTGGATGTTTTGTAAATAAATACATAAATAAAGGGATACAATTTATTTTAAAATATGAAATCCGAAACATGACCAGTGGAAGTGTTAAACCAACCAGAATGAATTTGTTTTGAAAATGAGCTATAATTGGTGTTGAGGGCTGTGTAAACAGGTCATGGAGACAGTAACGGCTGTGTTTAAGCTCTAATAACTCTATTAGATATAAACGCTGAGTGTTGGCAGGGGGTCTGACAGTAATTAACAGTCACACAATACAGTTTGTTCACTCACATCTCTCTGGCGATGTTTGTACAACAACAGGATGAATGAAAGATGCAAAATAACATGCTCTTCCTGGGTTGGAAAGAAAACACTGTGGATTGATACTAATACCTCAATGAAAGAGGCTCAAAACAAATACTGTGAGTTTCAGTGCAGAAATTCTACTCTCTTTAATCACGTGGGAATGTAAGAACGTGTGTCTTTTCTAAAAATATATTTTTTTGTCAAACATAACACCAAAATAGACAGAAATGTTAAATACAGTTTAGTACACGGTACAGCAATTGTATAAAATTGTAAATCCACTACAGTAGGCCTACTGTTTTTTATTATTATTATCTTTTTTTAATTGAGTAAACATTACCAATTGTAATTTAGTATTTAAAATCGCAAATTTCTGTGTATTTTTGGTGTTGTGTTAGAAAAGATTGAAGAGAGTACAATTGACCCTTCGCAAAGACCCGCCCTCTTTAGTTACCGTTGCTATGTCCGACAAGTCATGCGCTCTCACGCCACACATCATGTTCTCATACGGTGAAAAATACATTGTGGCGCAAATAGGACACTGACAACGCGTCGACAGACATATGAAACAGTTTCATATTTAAAATATTGTAATTTTTTAAAGAAGTTTAATCAATAAATAGCGTCTAGAGTCTCTTTAATGTGTCGTGACAGATCGCTGTAGCTCCTCGTGAACCGATCATCTCTTCATACTAGTTCATTTATAGCATCAAATAAACATGAATGAACATCAGAAGGAATGTTGATTCAACTGCATTTTTCAAGTTCAAGTTCACCAACGTTAATCTACTAACTCCCCTGACTGCTTTGTCGGACAAAATGGCGGATTCGGTATTATGATTGGTTGGATCGCCTGTCAATCAAACCGTTCGCGAAGGGTCAAGTGCTTTCCTTAAACTGAACTGTGCTGCTAAACAGTTCATGACATGGAATATGACCTTCCTAAGAAGAAAGAGATGGTGTTGTTATCTGTGGAGGGCGTTACACAATCTTGCATGATACAATCACAAACATGAAAAACATGCTTTATATCTCAATACCAGTGCATATAGCCACATTCATACACACTAATTATCCGAAACACTTCTGATCACTATTAAAAACGTGTCCTAAGATCACCTCCTCCGTCAGGATTGGACATTTAACATGCGGGAAGAGGAGGAGCGACTGAGACTACACTACACACCACTCACCGCTCCAGTCACACACAGTAGTAATGCTCTAACAGGCACATCTCTCACACGGATCTCATCACGAGAAACGCTACTACTGAAATCTTTCAAGACGTCTTAAAGAAACACCCGCCTTTAAAAGTCTAATGCATACTGTGGAAGTGCGCGCGACGAAAGGAAATAAGGTAAATTCATGTGACTTTTTTCATACTTGATTACTCGACACAAAACGTGTAATAATACATGGACCGCTCCGTAGATTTGTCTGGCGAAAACTTGTCACTTTAATATTAAATCTTTGAATACGTTGCGAAATATGTTAAATATCTTGCCAATTTCTTCAAGTTTATTTTTATTTTTTTTGACGAAAAGAAAATGTATATAGAATATGTTTGCATTAAAGTTATTTAAACGCCAAAAACACAAAAAAAATGCACGTGTTGCCATAGTTACTGCAGTTACCGTTTTTAATATATTAATATTTTCTCATGACAGTATTTCTGTTTACAATAAATGTCGTGACTTCGGTATTTTATGATTAACATGGTAAATTCAAGATCTGTCTTTGGAGTAATAATAATTAAAACTTTTGAAAGATTTGGCCTTATTATGTGACCATGCAACAAGCACTTGGAAATTTGTTACATTTATTTAACAGTGGTGTGGCATTCATTTTGGTTCAACTGTTGTGCATTTGTTTCATACTCCTGTGCAGTTTGCTTTGTTTTGTTCTTAACCAAAATTATGAAATGATAGCTAAGAGCAGTAACTTTATCAGAGATCAAAGAGGAAGGCGATGATTCATTTCCCATGAATCATTAACCCTTGTACTGAAAGGCAGAACAATCTCAAGGTAAACGAAAAGCTGTAATGTTTTATTGCTGTTTAACAAACGATTATGGGTTTACTGCCGTCCAAGGATATGGCTTGTTCCAAGTGTAATTGCTCTAACTGTGATGTATCCACTGTCTAATTATATGTTAAGGATTTTTAAACACTGCTGAACAATAGGCCGTCTGAGTAATATCAAATGAATGTCCACGGATGATTTGAACGCTTTATCCAAAGGGATCTGAAAGGAAATAGTTTAATTCTTTCCTTTTTTTCCCCTCTTTTACCTAGTTCAAAGATGTCTGTCAGTAATCACGAGAACCGAAAGTCAAGGTCAAGTTCTGGATCCATGAACATCCAGCTGTTCCACAAGACGTCACATGCGGACAGCCTGCTTACCCAGCTCAACCTCCTCCGCAAGCGACGAGTCTTCACGGATGTAGTCCTGCGTGCTGGACATCGAGCGTTCCCGTGCCACCGGGCGGTTCTGGCATCTTGTAGCCGCTATTTTGAGGCCATGTTCAGCGGTGGCCTGAAGGAGAGCCGAGACGCCGAGGTCAACTTCCACGACTCTTTGCACCCGGAGGTTCTGGAGCTCCTGCTAGACTACGCCTACTCCGCCCGGGTGATCATCAACGAGGAAAATGCGGAGTCTTTGCTGGAGGCTAGCGACATGCTCCAGTTCCACGACATCCGTGAAGCTGCCGCAGAATTCCTGGAGAAGAACCTACATCCGTCCAACTGTCTTGGGATGATGCTTCTGTCCGATGCTCATCAGTGCCAGAAGTTGTATGAACTTTCTTGGCGGATGTGTCTGGCGAATTTCGCTAATCTCTACCACACTGAGGACTTCTTGAGCCTGCCCAAAGATAAAGTCCAGGAGCTCGTTTTTAGCGAGGAGTTGGAGGTTGAGGATGAAAGCATTGTGTACGAGGCTGTTATCGACTGGGTAAGAGCAGACATTGGGAGAAGACATCTGGATCTTCCCGACCTTCTGCGCTGCGTTCGCCTCGCCCTGCTCCCAGAGACCTACCTGCTAAAGAATGTCGCGTCCGAGGAGCTCGTCATGGGACACAAGGTGGGCCGAGAGATCGTGGAAGACGCTGTCCGTTGCAAAATGAAGATCCTGCAGAACGACGGAGTTGTCACGGGCTTCTGCGCCCGACCCCGGAAGGTCAGCCAAGCCCTCCTGCTTCTAGGAGGCCAAACGTTCATGTGCGACAAAGTATACATGATTGATCATAAGGCGAAAGAGATCACTCCCAAAACGGACCTTCCTAGCCCTCGCAAAGAGTGCAGCGCTTGCGCTATTGGCTGTAAAGTATATGTCACAGGTGGACGAGGGTCTGAAAATGGGGCTTCAAAAGACGTTTGGGTCTATGACACCTTGCACGACGAATGGTCCAAAGCCGCACAGATGCTCGTCGCTAGATTTGGACATGGTTCAGCAGAACTTGACCACATCCTGTATGTTGTAGGTGGACACACATCCCTTGCGGGGTCGTTCCCTGCATCCCCATCTGTGTCTCTTAAACAAGTGGAGCAGTACAACCCCCAATCCAACAAGTGGACACTGGTAGCTCCTCTTCGAGAGGGTGTGAGCAATGCTGCTGTCGTAGGGGCCAAAAACAAACTCTTTGCTTTCGGAGGGACTAGTGTAAACAGGGACAAATATCCTAAGGTTCAGTGCTTCGACCCCTGTGAGAACAGGTGGACTGTCCCGGCCACTTGTCCTCAGCTTTGGCGTTACACAGCAGCAGCCGTTGTCGGGAACCATGTTGTGGTCATTGGCGGAGATACCGAGTTCTCGGCGAGCTCCGCGTACCGCTTCAATAGCGAGACGTTCCAGTGGACCAAGTTCGGTGACGTGACTTCAAGGAGAATCAGCTGCCATGCAGTGGCGTCGGGGAATCGCCTGTACGTGGTCGGGGGATACTTTGGGGCGCAGAGGTGTAAAACCTTGGACTGCTACGACCCCTCAACGGACTCATGGGATAGCATAACAAGCGTACCGTATTCGCTTATCCCGACAGCATTTGTTAGCACCTGGAAGTACCTCCCATCTTGAAGAAAATGCATCTGTTATTTGGTGAGTTTTGTCTCATGTCTCCATCCTGGACGAACTGAGAGCATTTGCTTTGAATACTTATGCCCTCTCAGATGTATAAAACTAATTTTGTTTGCTGATGAAAAATGTCTAACCATAATTAGTGCTGTTGGGTGTCAAATAAAGACAAAATGTTTCTTAATAGTTTGAACAGGAATGTGGCAGCACAAATTACAGAGTGAAACACGTCTCTCACGGCGTACAGGCTTTTCCAAATGCTTCCAGCAAGAGCAGGATCAGGTTCATTCTTGTAGTTCTGCCTATGGTGAGGCCTGTACCAATTTTTTTTTTTTTTGCACATTACTCCACTGAAAACGGTTTTGCTTCCATGGATTGTTTACAAATCCTCTGTCTTTTCTTTAAAAGACATGTCAGGGATTATTGTTCTCCCAAGTGTACACAGTAGCCAGACAGATAACAAACTCAAATAATGGTTTCCCACACATCACTGATGTTTAGAGAAGGTGTGTTTATTTGAGATTGATGTGTAATGTTTGTCAGGAAGCTTCAAGGATGGAGACTGGAACGTTTCATCTAGTCAGATGACGTTTTTTACAGCGCCCTGCGCTTTGTTGTAAAACATCAAGGATTTTTATAATGCTAAACTAAAACAGCTCGTCTTGTTTAGCACACTTGCTGCTCGGCGCTCGCTTAATGGAAGGACGCCGAGAGGAACTGCTGTTTGCCCTTCCTCAATAATAAACAGATGGTTTGGGTGGAGACGGGCAGAAGAGAGTCTGCGAGGCCCCAGATCTGCACGGCTGCAGTTGACAAGTCTCTTTTATCCTTCTTTGAGAGTTCAGCTCTTTTCATTTCTGCACAGAATAGCCTTGTCAGAAACAGTGGAGTGAGGCATGTGTAACAGGGTGCAGCTATATTTTGCACCATTTGGCACCCAGCAACTTAAAACTAAAAATACACGTCGCTTCTGAAGCTGTCATCTTGTAAGAGGGGCAAGGAAAACGAAATGGAGAAAATGTTCTTTTCTTTGATGTTCATTTTTGCCACAAACCAACATGCTTTCGAGTGCATCTGAGATACGTCGCGCTAAAGGTGTAGACTCTCACCAGCCAGTCACACCCATTTAAACACAGATACTTTTCTTTTCTATTGTCATTGCATTTCAGCACAGTGAGTCACTGTTTGACTTTGAGTTGGTACAGAGATTCTCTATATGCATTGTTCATTTACTCGAAGAACCCCATGAAATTATTTGATAATGATATTTCCTGTGTTGATATATGCCAAACAGGAATAACAGCCACAGAACTCTGCTTAGATTGTGGTTTTGCATACTTTTCGTGCAGTATATAGTATGTGTACTGTATGACCTTACAGAAACGGCCTACTTTACTAAATACTATATATTGCGCTTGATTATACCTCCCTTTTTCAGTATTGGCAACGACCTGGACAGAATATAAGATCTTTAGTCTCTTTTTAACCCTTATCTGACTACCCAAACGATTCATGTTTACCCACACGTGAATTTAAAATGCGAAATAACCATTACTGTTATTTGCATGCTAGTTTAAAAAGGTGCCTAGAGTTTCACTTTCTAGGCTATATATAAAAAAGTTGTTTAGCGTGTATGCCAGAGAGTATCAAGGTATAATGTAGCTGAACATCACCCTGGTTACACATGAATTATATTTCCTGTCTTCAGGCAACTTTAATGTCGTCTAGTTGGCAAGACCAGTAATCCGAACTGTAACATGAGCGCCATGGAGGAAGTTATCAAGATCCTCTCGTTCTTTGGTCTTGCGGAGCAGGCTGTAGTAACTGGCACTTATCCAACACACACCATATGAGTGCTGTGTTTGTTGTATGACACACCTGATCTAGGTCAAGGGTCGGTTCCTGCATTCAGGCCGGTTTTATCATGCACGGAGGCGGGCCAGAGTGACCGTCACGGTCAATACTAATGTTTTATTAATGCTAACCAGAAAGATCCTTTATTTTGGCAGCTGCGGCCAGCCTTCTTTTACCGACACGCGCGCGGAGTCACCGTGTCTCTGGGGCCCCGCGGCGCGGCCGGATCTGCATAAAGTTAATGGAATTTTTGTCTTTGTCTGCGGAAGCGGGACCTGTGGAAAGAAATTGAATAATACAAAGGCCTCAAATTGGTTACCAGCCGTAAATAGATCAAACAGGTCATTCAGCCGCGAACTCGCTTGATGTAATTAATCAGAATTGCGTAATATTCACACGCCAGAGGAGGTGAAAAGGGCCTTTGTTTTTCATGCCGGGGGCACATTGACCAAAAAGAGTTAATTGATAGACCAATTAGAACTCATAAACATGGTAAAATATGCTAAAGAAAAAGATTTTAAGATGCAGTCCTGTCACCTTATGATTCATTAGCTAACTCTTGCTCATTAGCAAACATTGGCAGAATATTCAGAGGCGACTCAAAGCAAAGCGAAGGGCGTTTCCTAATAAATAAAGTGCTGACTCGGGATTGATCTGAGCACGGAACAATTCCCACAGTATTTCATTAATTCGGCCTGTGACCCTCATTACAGTGATCAGGACCGAGCTGCCGCCAAACCAGTTCTTTCAGAAATATGTATTTAATAGTAGCCTATTGTTTGATTTTTATTAAGGGCTATCATTACATTAGGCCTTCGTTTTATTAATCATGAAAAACAATTGTGATCAAAAACAAAGCAATGTATTTATTTAAAATCATTTATATAAGTGATAAATCATCTATTTAGAATTTAAATAAACAAATAACATATTATTATATATTTTCTAAAATGCAGATAAATGCAGTGAACGAATGAGTTCAAGAAATATTTTATTTATTTCTTGGGATTATTGAAGTTTTATTTAGGGTTGTCATTACTGAAATGCATAAATTTCCGATTTATTTATGTACTATAAAGGATTGTGATAAAAATAACGGAAAATAAACACATTTGATTAATAAATATTACCCACATAAATGTTTTTATTTATTTAAAGTCTTACTAATCATGAAAAACTACAGTTTTACCATTTATAAACACATTTGAGAGAGTTTATTTAGCAGTCATATAAATAAAAATGTATTTATTATTCTGTAAAAATAGTTGCAAACTCAAGTGATTTACAAACAACTAAAAGTAAGATCGATTCAATAAACAATACTAAATATAAAGGCCGTAAAGGTGTATTTTATTTATTTATTTTAAAGCATGTAGTCGACTGCCTAAATGAAACATGTTTTTCTTCAATTCCAAACTCTGGAATTCACTCCCAAGAAGGATTTCCAGTGCTAGGTGATGAAAAGAAGACTATGAAATCTATTAAACACAAGCTGATTGAATCCCAGGCATGCGTTTGGGTCTTTAGACTTGCTTTAATGGAATTTCCAAGGGCTGCAAACTGGGTCAAAGGTCACTTGCTGCTGGATTGGGAAGAGTGAGACCACTGACTCTGATGGATAAGCGCTGCGCGAGCGTTAGTTACGCAACGCCGAAGAGCTGTTAACATTTTACCGAAGCATTTGTGTAGCATCGTTTCTCACGTCTTAAATTAAAGTGACTGCCATGTCCCAGAAATAACACAAAGGTATGAAATACGGGACGCTGATGTTTAAATATAACTGGCTCTAAAGCTGCTGTACTTGTGAAACGCTGATAGCTCTCAGGTAGTATTTTTAATGCTGCTGGAGTGTTGATCGTCTCAACAACAGAAAAGCAGGCGTCGGAGAGGACGCAACGTTGGTAGAATTGGTGTTCACATTCGAATGGCATTTTAATTTAGTGTTCACAACTGATCTTTGACCCTCATGCATCATGTCCAGAACAGTATTGATCAGAAAAAGATAATTATGCCTGCCGGTAAACGGGTTCAGGCCTTTAATCACAGCCGCAGACACTTGGTGACACGTGTTGGGGTGTCGGGAGACACGGCGGGGTGCAAAAGGATCAGCTGGCTAGTTTTAGCAGTTAGTTCACAGTATTATCTAGACTTTACAGCGCTGTGAACCTTGTTAAACCATAAATCAGCTTCACTGGTGTCAATCTGGCCTCAGCATTATTCCTTGAGTGAGCCTTACATAAATATTCTGCCACATCTGTTTTAAGTGATGTTTTGTATTGTATTTAATATGCATTTTCATGATTTTTTCAGCATCTTTGTGTGTGTATATATATATATATCTAAAGTAAAAAAAAAAAATATATATATATATATTTTGACTTTATATATATTCAAATAATTTAATGCCAGCAATATATATATATATCTAAAGTAAAAAAATATATATATATTTTGACTTTATATATATTCAAATAATTTAATGCTAGCAATATATATATATATATAAGTAAAAAAATATATATATATATTTTGACTTTATATATATTCAAATAATGTAATGCTAGCAATATATATATATATATATATATATATATATCTAAAGTAAAAAAATATATATTTTGACTTTATATATATTCAAATAATTTAATGCTAGCAATATATATATATCTAAAGTAAAAAAATATATATATATTTTGACTTTATATATATTCAAATAATTTAATGCTAGCAATATATATATATATATCTAAAGTAAAAAAAAATATATATATACTTTGACTATATATATTCAAATAATTTAATGCTAGCAAAATATAGTGTATATATATATATATATACTATATTTTGCTAGCATTAAATTATTTGAATAAAAATATTTAAAATATAATTAAATCAAATATTATTATTATTATTATTAATAATTGTATTTTATATTGGCATTTTTTATGCCATTTTTAGCTTTACTCAAAAGAGTTTACACATTCCTATTGCAAACGCAAAGATAAAAAACACTAAAATGTTCAAAAACTCATCTAAAGGAACAGCTTGTTTTATAGGATTTGTAAAAACATGTTGTGAAAGTGGAAATTAGGCACAAGTGAACTTCATGATCTCATTACCTACATGTTTCAGGGGATGAAACGCATTTAACAGGCCAAGAACAATTTTATAGTACAAGTTTTTTAAAGCAGCTTAACATACCAAATGTGATCTCATTAGTAGGTGTTTGTAGATTGTATACATACTATAGTAACGAAACTAACGATATACATACCATAAAGCAAATAGTTTTGTCATGCGCTCAGTTTTTCAAACTATAATGTGAATGATTGTAGGTGAACCATGAAGAATTCAACATGTGTAACTCATTCCGTTTTTCCGTCCTCAGATCTTCAGCGTTCTCTGGAATGCAGCCGAGTTTCCCCCCCACGAGGCTTGGGAATGCTGGGGGGAGGGGGAGGCGCTTTTCCTCTTTCACATTCACATGGACCTTTCACTGGAAACCAAGCCTTAGGTCAGTCGGGATGGTAACCATGGCAACCAGAGCCCATCCCAGGTCGCTCCAGTTCTGATGGCGGGACTCGACCCAAAAGAGAGATGCAGATAGCATTGTGAACGCATGTGTACATAAACTTCCTAGACTTTACTCTTTAAACCAGGCTATTTTTAGCCTGCGGTTCCATGCTTCGAACTCTCGCTCACTCACACGGATCCTGTGCGCTCATTAATTAAGTAATTATTAACTCTTGCCTCTGGTCACTCATCTTAGTGCATGAAACAGGGCTCATTGTGTTCTTAGCAAACTCAGGTGACCTTCGAAAGAGGAAATGAACCCAAAACTGTTGAATAAAGTTAGGTTGTGCTGCCTTTTTTATATCAAATGTTTTTGAATATGAAATACATTCTAAACACTTTTCTGATCAGCACTGTGTTCTTGTTATACTAGTACTAGATGAATAGCCAGGCTGGGCTAAAAGACAAGTTTGGGTCATATTTCACCCCCAAATAATAAAAAGTATATTTTGCATAAAGAAAATGAAGCCTGTTAAGGCAAATAAAACATGTGCTCCCTCAAATTCTCATTACCGTAATGCAAAAAAAGTCATTACCGTAATGAAACGGAACAAGAATGTATTCTTTAAATTGAATGTATTCTAAAAAAATAATACTTAAAAATCCTGAACAAATTACTGTAAAGTGCAAATATGATCTTAATAATGTTAAGAAATTATATTGAAGCCTGTTTTTAGGTAATTAAAGATTTTCCCTCCAAATTCTCATTACCGTAATGCAAAAAAGTGGTTACCATGAATGAAATCATTATTTAAATGATAGAAGTTATAATACACATGTGTATGCTGACTTGGAAAAAAAAAAAAAGACTGGACAAATTGCGGTAATGACAAAAAATGCTCTCAGCTGTCATGGAAATGATGTCACAATGCTAAAACACTCTTAATGGCTTTCTTTTCTTTATTCAAAATATTAGTTTTCGCTCAACTGTAGAAAGTGTAGTTTACAATGTGAATAACAAACTACTAAAGCGGTGGATTCCTTCCCTAATGTTTTTGTGCCAATGGTGAACAACAACCAAGCAAACATCTTACATGTTGTTGCTGTACATGTAGCCTTGATTATGTTCTTTTGTGAAGTATATTGTATTTTTTGAGTAGATTTTGCACTTATATTAAGACGCTGTCCTTCTCACTGTTGAACGGTCATCCACACTCGTGAGGGTGTTTTTCTTAAGTGTAAGACATTAGAATGTGTTGCCTGAGGCCAAAGAAAGCAGCACAGATGGAGACATGTTACCAGCTAAATGTTGCATTTGCAAACTGTTTTGTATTTAAATATGTTGTCTTAATTTGTGTACAACTTTTTGATATCACTGATCCTTGTTTGTTTTGGACATTTAATGCCAAATATAGTTTCTAACGTCTGTCAATGTGTGTGTGTGTGTGTGTGTGTGTGTGTGTGTATGTGTAAGACTTTTTTTTTTTAAATAAATAAAATGTCTGTGAAAAAGCTAAGCAAGCTGTCTTTTTGTAGCGCGAGGAATGGATTTGAGGATTATCATATTATCCGCTGAGTGACAAGGAATGTCTTGCACCTCGTCTTGCAACTGGCTAGATAAACTGGAATTTTGTTATTGTCAGTCACACCCAGTCGATTTCAACCTTCCAGCCTCTCCAGAAAGCAGGGGCCTCATTTATAAAGTGTTGCGCAGAAACCGTCCTGAATTTGATCTTACGATCATTTCTTTTCTTGTAAACAGAAAACGAGCGTACGCCTTTCTTTCAGATGTGAAATCTACAAATCACAAATGATCTTGAACTGACGTGGCACTACGTTTTTATAAATATGACCGTTGGCGTGGATTTAAGCGTACACACGCTCTAAGGCCCTGTTTACGCAATTGCATGTTCGGTTCAAAAATGGGGTTTTCACAGTGTTTCAGAAACTATCTCCGTCTACACTACACGACCGAAAACGCATGTCACATGACCGTTTATGCACACTGGGCATGCGCGTGCATGTGGGTCGCTACAGTATTAAAAAATGCAGAGTTTAACTGCACAACGGCTGCTAAAAATGTCAACAAAGCCAGCAAAGATTGCAGTTCAGCCTCCATATTGTTGTTTACATGGTCGTCAAGGATACGCAGAGGTAACGTGGGAAGCCACACCATCGTTTTCAAAAGTCTCCAAATTGGTCTAAAACAACCCGGTGTTTTCAAACTAAAACGGGGTCTCCAGCGTTTTCAATAGTCTCCGTTTTTGAGGTTCGAAAATGGCATAAATGTAGTAAAACAATTTTAAAACTAAAACGCACTAGTGTAAATGGGGCCTCAGATAAAATCTGTGCGTATGCACACTTTATAAATGAGGCCCCTGGAGTGTAAAGCTCAATTTCAGTGCACTTTACCACGTCATGTTGCTAATTTCGCTCAGAGATGGCCGTCTCCAGACATGACTCTTGAAAGGGTGTGTGGGTACATGTCATGGCACCAGCCTCATTCCACTCATTCCCGGGCAGGTGTGATTAGTGGAAATGCCAACGAATGGCACAGAGACTCCAGACTGCATTCCTCTGCCCAGACTGTTGGGAAGAGATCTGACTGTTGAAAGAAAGAGTCAAATAAATGAAGCCAATCTACTGTTTATATTTTAACAGGGAAAATGTATAACAAAAGTCTAACATTTCTTTCAAATGAAGTTTTGAGAAACTAACCAGATGTTTTTATGATTCATCCAGAAGCAAAAAAGTCACTTCAGAGGGTTGTAGGACAACTAATCAAATATCAACACCTTATTCTCAAAGCTGTAATACAGCTGTGAATGTTATCAGTAATTCCAGTTTTACTTCCTGCACAAACCTACATAGGTTTGTAACAAATTTGCATAATGCCCGCCTATGTTCTTTATTGGCTGCCCACTAACAATGTCTACTTTGACCCACAAACACTGTAGTTGTAGCTGAGGCCTGGAAGAGTTTGGTTCGTGTTGTCGACATGTACGCTGTTTTGGGTGCTGTGAAAGCCAATCCTCATTGCTTCGCTTCCAAAGGGTGAGGACTCATGCTGGAATTGATACAGTAAAACTGAAGCCATTGTTGCTGTTCGTATCACTGTGTATCAAGTGGTGAAGAAGATCTGGGGCTGAAATACAGATATTGTAATGGGCGCTTTGTTTCTGACACGAGCTGTAAGGGTCAGACCAATCACAACAGGCTGGGCCATCTGACCAATCAGAGCAGTGTAGGCTCTCAGAAAGGAGGAGTTTAGAGAGACCGAATCATTTATCACACTGTGAGAAAGATGATGCTGCAACGTATTTTATGAGAAAATTAAGTGACCTTGGATGCATGTAAACCAATTGAAGGAGACCTCCAAAACAAATTAGGAATCTTTAAAATAGCATAATAGGATGACTTTAGCAGATCAACATTGTAATGAAATCAAACATTCCTCTATTACATCTTAACCAATTCAGTCACTTCCAAAGCAAATCCATGGCCTAGCTCCAGGAGACTGATTGAAAAAGACATCGACACAGAAAGTAAGAGCTGGCGTGATGCCCGCCAGACACTCTTGAATAAGTTATGCATGTGGAGGTCAAAAGCCACGGGTCCGTGCACTAAAAGAGCCGATCTGCGATGCCAGATGGGAGAAATCCCTAAAAGCAGCTGGGTGCGCTCCCATGGGGAAGAAAACTGGGTTTTCCAGACAGATGTCTTTGTAAAAATGATATTGCAACCATTGAAGCCTTTGCAATAAATAGGATGGCGGTTTGATCTAGCACAGGAAAGGCTGTCAAATTTTGATGTTCCTTTGAAGTTCGAAGGTTATTGGTAAATTTAATACTTTAAGATCTACTAATATTGGCGCACTTGGTAAATATGAACAAGATATTTGCTTAGTTTTAGTTGGTAAAGATATGTTATATAAAGTATGAAATATGGGGGTTTCCACACAATTAAAGTCCATTCATACCAATAATGTTTGTTAAACAAATGTATGTTTAGTAGTATTTGTGTATTTACTCGTGTAGTGGAGTTTAGTAAAGCCCAATAAAATTAGGCTCAAAAGTAACTTTTGAGTGTAATGAAACTATAGATTATTGAAAGTATACAAAGTACATGATTAAGAAATGGTCTTGCATTGCTGACAGAGTAGCTTTTGTGTTAGACTGGAAAAAAGGCGGCAAAAAAACAAACTCCATTCATCGCAAGCAACGTACTCCAGCTGAGCATGTTGACCCGCTAAGTGCTTCAGGTGTGAGCGCAGATGGGGAACAGCATCTGAATGAATGCGGCGAAACACAAAAAAAGGCACGGGATACGAGACATCTTCCTTTCAAAGGGATCTTGGCAGGGTGTGTGTGTGCGCTAGCCTGTTTTTGTCAGACTGCTCAAAAGCACTATTGTCATGCAAAATGAAAAACCGACAAACTCAAAAAGATTCTGCCGCCGACGCAATTAACGCAGTGCGCATAAATAGACGTTTGAAACTTGGCAGAAGACAAAAGGACTAGCCAATAGCGTCTGGAAAGGAAGAACCGGCACAGCATGGATTGAAAGAAGGGGTAGTTGGCGTAGGTGGTTTTAGAGAGGGTAGTTGGTTAATGCTTGTCGTAACCCTGAGAAGA
>CM076086.1:42230362-42265362 GCA_038088235.1 Zacco platypus | reverse complement strand
TAGATAGAGAGATATATAGATAGAGATGACAGACAGACAGACAGACAGATAGAGAGATAGATAGAGAGATAGATAGAGAGATAGATAGAGAGATGACAGACAGACAGATAGCGAGACAGATAGATAGATAGATAGATAGATAGATAGATAGATAGAGAGATAGATAGAGAGACAGATAGAGAGACAGATAGAGAGATAGATAGAGAGAGAGACAGATAGAGAGATAGATAGAGAGACAGACAGACAGACAGATAGATAGATAGAGATGACAGACAGACAGACAGACAGATAGAGAGATAGATAGAGAGATAGATGATAGATAGATAGATAGATAGATAGATAGATAGATAGATAGATAGATAGATAGATAGATAGATAGATAGAGAGACAGATAGAGAGACAGACAGACAGACAGATAGATAGATAGAGATGACAGACAGACAGACAGACAGATAGAGAGATAGATAGAGAGATAGATGATAGATAGATAGAGAGATGACAGACAGACAGATAGCGAGACAGATAGATAGATAGACAGATAGAGAGATAGATAGATAGAGAGATGACAGACAGACAGATAGAGTTAGAATGCTCAAAAATGCTTAAATGTGTTCTTGGATGATGAGAACTGACACGCTTTAACATGAGTCGCAGGTTCTCCTGCAGCGCACATAAATCTTCCCTCAGTAAATGCACATCACTCGGCATTCAACACAAAGAGGTGGGCGCCTCCATCCGCCTTGCCAAAACATCTCTTTTTCTAGACGCCATAAAAGAAGCCGGTTATTTGTGAAAACAATTGTGCGCAGAAATCAGAGTCTCTAAAATTGAGACGAGAGACTTCTGAGAGCGTTCCGACAGAAATGGGAAGCAGAGAGGAACAGCGTTTTGAGGAAAGGGGGGGCAGTAATCACTGTTTACACAATGGAGTAATTACGCTGAACAGTAGGGGGGCGGCTGGGAGGGGCGGTGTGGACAGAAGCTTCGCTGACAGATCTAGCGGCGCTCTGATTAACACTGAATGTTATTATGCGATGCCGAGCTTTGATGCTCTGCCTTGTGCGGTCGATGGCCTCAGGTTGAGGCGTAGCATCAAATTCAAAACATTTCTCGACTCGCAGTAGGTGAACAAAGGGGAAAACATGAAAATGGTTCCTCTAAGCTCAGCGAAGAAGAATGTTGATATTTGCAATAGTTTGCACAGATTTAATTGCCTTCCGATGTGGGAAGTGGATTCTTACATCAAATGGTGACAAAGATCGCGGCTAGAGATGCCAGAGAACTTATTCACAAGCATTCCACGGATGCTTCACATGTTTGGATGCTTGAAATAGTTCCTCATCACCATAATGCCCCTTGTTTGTTTGGGATGAGTGGGATTCGGTGCTATTTGCAGGAGGAAAATAAAAATAAGAAGGAATGAGAGTGAATCGTATCTCTAGGACGGGACAGAGCCGTAATTGGACCTTTGTGTCATTCAGACGGGGTGGGGCAGATGGTCTCTTCTTGAGCCTGCCCATCCCGATATGGGCCCGGTTGATAATTATGGGCCACTCAACTGAAAAGGCACTCGAAAAGTGACATCAGGATGAATAATACAACAAAAGGAAGTGAGGCGTCTGTCTGCGCTCATCTCTAGGGTGTTGGGGTGTCAGCCTCTTCAACTCGAAAGGTTAATGAAGCAGCTGCGGGGAAGGACGAACCTGGAGTTTTTGTGTGCGGCATGTATGATGTACATCTAATATCACGCGGATTGTATTTCTGTTAAAAGCTCAATCATTTTCTATATATCAAGGCTGTTGGAATTGAAGCAAAATTCTTTGATGAGGCAGACAGATAGATAGATAGATGACAGGCAGACAGATAGATAGATAGATAGATAGATAGATAGATAGACAGACAGACAGACAGCTAGATAGATAGATAGATAGATAGAGAGATAGATAGAGAGATAGACAGACAGACAGACAGACAGACAGACGGCATCGTATGATGTACATCTAATATCACGCGGATTGTATTTCTGTTAAAAGCTCAATCATTTTCTATATATCAAGGTTGTCGGAATTGAAGCAAAATTCTTTGATGAGTAAAAGATTTAATGCTGATTTTATAACATTCATATTTTAATGTCATACTCCAACTGTATCTCATTTGATAATTTTTCGTAAATTATCCGTGAAACTATTCTTGTATAAATTTTTGCATTGTGGTGACAATTTAAGAATGATTTACCAAAAAACTGGAGCTCATATGGGTGATTCTATATTCCCTAAATGCTCAACAAAATGCTTTTTCCTAATAGTTTATGAAAGAATGCTTTTACAAAAGATAGCATCTTTCGTAACAGCATCAATTTTCCACAATAGCATCAATTTGCGCAACAATTGTATTACCAATAATTTACAAACTAACAAGTAAAACAGAACTTTTGTACTTAATGAACCAAAAAGACGAATCTATAGCACACATTTACATTGAAGTAATAAAGGATTTATATATATATATATATATATTAAAATTTTTAAATAAAAATCACCCAAAGATTTACTCACCCTCAAGCCATCCTAGATGTATATGACTTTCTTCTTTCTGATGAACACAATCTGAGATAAATTAATAAATATCCTGACACATCCAAGTTTTATAATGGCAGTGAACGGGACCAGCGAGTTTGAGCTGAAGAAAGTGCATCCGTCCATTAATAAAGGCCTTCTGAAGCAAAGCGATGTGTTTGTGTAAGAAAAATATCCATATTTAACAAGTTATAAAGTAAAATATCTAGCTTCCGCCAGACCGCCTTCCATATTCAACTTGAAAGTGTAACGCCTCTCGCAGTTCAAAAAGCTTATGCTTCGTCTTATCCGACACAACGCCAGTTCTGTTTTTTTTCATTAAACTGGCGGAAGCTAGATATTTTCCTTTATAACTTGTTAAATATGGATATTTTTCCTACACAAACACATCGCTTCACTTCAGAAGGCCTTTATTAACCCCCTGAAGCAGTGCGGAGTACATTTATGATGGATGGATGCACTTTCTTCAGCTCAAACTCGTTGGTCCCGTTCACTGCCATTATAAAGCTTGGATGCGTCAGGATATTTATTAATAAAATCCCATTGTGTTCATCAGAAAGAAGTCATATACACCTAGGATGGCTTGAGGGTGAGGAAAGCTTGGGGTGATTTTCATTTTTAAAGTGAACTAATCCTTTAATTTGCAAATGAGAATATTAGATCACATGTTGAATAACATACTCAATAAAATACTGGAAATAATATTGCACACCTTTATCCAAATAACCAAATCAAACAATTCATAAATGTTTCCGTTATCAAACTAAGCAGCAGTAAAAGCCCTTCGCCAAACCGGCTGGATGAAAAATCAACAGCCAGCGGCGTTCAGTCACACAGACCTTTGACATTTACAGATCATTCAGCTTGGCAAGAATCTCACACTCTTTTTTCAACAGCTATTTGGCACAAGACCTACAGCATTAGAGCGTTTTTATCACAGATTGCCATCCACACACACACACACACACACACACAATCCCAAATAAAGTCTTTCTGGCCTGTAACTAAATACACAAAGATTTTACTATGGCAGCAGATTCTTCGCAGGCCACTTTATTGGATTACGCCTCTACAAACGTATGAATAAACACAGTGTGTGTTGTGGCACACTATCAGTTCGCAGTAACCTTATCTTCCTGGTCATATTTCGTTTTTCATGATGATAAACAAAGAACACTAACTTAATTCATCACCATTGTACATTTATATCGGTCACTTTACAACAGGTGGTCTTTAAACACTACAAAGTATTACTGAAAGAGCAATAAAGACAGAGTCATTAAAACTGTTTCCATGGACGCAGAAAAAAACATTTATTTTTATGAGGCCAGGACAGGAAGTTATATGGCCTGCATGAGGCATGATCACTGGTGTAGACCTTGTAGAGCTGTTATGCAACTCTCTCTCTCTCTCTCTCTGTGTGTGTGTGTGTGAGAGAGAGAGAGAGAGAGATCTTGGACAATATCATGCTAGCAGCTTGTCTACCAAATCAGCACTTTGAGCATCAACACTATGAGAATAATGCATGCAGATTGCAAGAAGTTCTTATGTTCTTAAAGGGAAAATACACAGCACTAGAATCCTAGTGAAATGCAGGGCTGCACACTGTGACTGCATTGCTTGCAAATTGACCTGTCGTGTATTTTTCACTGTGTGAGAACATGATGTGTGGTGTGAGAGCGCAAGGCTTGTTGCCGGACAAAGCAACAGTAACTGAAGGGGGCGGGTCTTTGCGAAGAGTCAATTCTACAAACAAATAATAACTGCAATAATAATTTAAAATCTAAACAGCCGGAAAAACTTTGTAGTAGAGCTGCATGATTCTGGATAAAATGAGAATCACGATTTATTGGTTTCAAATTGAGATCACGATTCTCCCACAATTATACAACCAAACAAAAATAACGTGCAATTTACTAGAGATTCTGATAAAATATAAATTGCTGGACTCTAATTGCTGGAAAATGTTTGAATTAATTATTTAAAAAAAAAAATTTAAAATGAATTTCATGACTCATAAAAATACTTGTTTTATTACTAGATGAATAAGAGTTCTGAACGAATCTTTTGAATGAATGATTCAATGACAAAAAAAAGTGTCACAATATAATTTATATATAATATATGTAATTATTTTATTGTAGCCTAATCTCACACATCTGATGTGCTTTTTTTCCTTTTTATAACAGTTTTCTATTCTATAATTTCTATAATAAAATACATATGTAATATCTTATTAAGTACAAACAATATAAGTCTTATTCTCAGTGAATAAAGATTACTTATTCAATAAAAAGATTGAAAAAATTATTACACAACCACCAGATAGGTGGCGATGTGCACTAAGTAGGTTATGTAAATCGCCACTAAACAAAAGGAGGAGGACGGGAACATACTCTGGATTGGCTGAACTTACTCCCAGATGCGTTTCTGGAACCAACATAGCTCGAGTAAGCAAGGATTGGGTTAGTCAACCGAGAGTTCAGGGTATATGTGACAGTAAGTTAACCTTGCTTTCTGGAACACCCCCCAGGACTATATGTTTTGTTTTTGTATTTTGGTCCGGACCAAACAAACCAAACCAACCGAACTACAAGTGTGAACTCACCCTAAATTACCTTAAAGTACATATTACAATAATAATTAATGTAAAGAGCTCTATTTGTACCACCTCACTGCTGCAGATTCACTTCGGCGTTGATAGTGTCGACAAAGAAACACACAAGTCTGAGAACAACTCCAGGTTGCCATCTTGTAATTAAGATTACGACAAGGCGTGCGCGCAGCATCAACTTACCGTAAAGGTTCTCAGGAAAAACTGTAAAAAGTGTCTGGCCAGTGGCTACTCAGTTCATAACCAACACAACATGTGTTATTAAACTTGTAAAAACAGTATGGCACAAATAGAGTGAAATAATCAAACTGGAGCTAATTTATACTAAACAGTAAATATATATAAGCATATTAGGTTACATTACACATCATTAAATACTCCCTAGTAATTTGTCTGGGGCACGACTAAGCATATGTGACTCTTCAAATTGCAAGTGAAATACTGGCTACTTTTACAGCCGAGACGACAAAGCAAACAGCATGAGGTTTGTTTTCGTTTGCGGACAGAGGTCTTTGCACAAAATAACTACAATTAAAAAGAGAGACGTGACTACAGACACTTGTGAACCAGACAGGGGTTGTCTCGCAGAGCACAGCGTCTAAAATGAGCCAAGCACAAGACACAGACGGACAGAAAACCATTACAAAAGCAAGAGACATCATCTGGTAAAGAACTACTCAGGAACTGGACACGCTGCTGTAAGACCCGGCTCGGATAAAAGGAAAACCACAACACCTGAAAATAGCTTTGTTCCGCCACAGCTCTACAATTAGCATGGCCTGAGACACGGCCACCAGGTCCTGTTAAGTTGGGCTCCGTCTCTTTTCCTGCGAGAACCGAGCCAGAATCAACAAACGCTGAGCCAGGAGGGTCACGCGCTCGCATAAAGCGTAGAGTGACGGAAATAAAATCATATTGTCCGTACACAGCACGGAAGACGCATAACATAGGCATCGATTACTAGTGTTTTACTTGCTTTTGAGTTTCCTTTGCGGTCAAGTTCAATTGTAAACGGGCCTGACGCCAGTCAAACAGCCGAATAGTTGAGGACTGTTCTTTATTTTTAAATACACCTACCATATTTTCCGGAAAATAATTGGCACAGGGTCGAAATTGCGTTTTACGCATCAGTGTATAAGTCATAAATGTAAAATGTCGGTAAATAAAATGAAACATTTACAAACATTCTTTGTAAATCAAGCTTTTAATGTTGCTTATATGTCTATATGGTGTTTTTAATATGCTTTAAGACAAATCTCTAAGTCCATAACAGCATTGCGGAGTATTTTCTCCATAAAACTGAACCAAAGACAGTTTGATGCTGGTGTTTCTGATGTCACAAACTGCTTTGTGACCAATCACGTCAAGGAGTGGATCTCTGAACTGGTGGCTGATTTGCATATTCATAGAACCGTGTATAATAAATGAGGAAGAGGTGTAGAGTTACATTCAAGCTATTTTAAGGGACAAAGAATTTTTTTTCTCAAGGAAAAAACGTTTAAATATGACATCATGGTGATTAAAGATGAGTTTAAAGGGATGCAAATATTGACTATAAGGGGAATTTAACACTATAAACATATTTTAGGTCCCGTATTCAGAACAGAACGTAAATGAAAACTATAATTATGAAAAAATTAATTAGAGGTATTCATCATAAAAACATTTATCTTAAACACCAAGCCTAAAGTAATTAATTTAAAGCGCGTGGGAAACGCGATGAACAAAAACTTTGCATACCTCTCTTATTCGGCACAAATCCGGATGTTTGCTTTGTTTACGTTTTAACGTTGTTATATAAGATGCTTTTTAAGTCGCTGCCTGTTTTAGATGATAATTATATTTCGTGAAAAAATGTAAAAATTTATTTTTATACATCAACATTTTTTAGTCAAATAATGAGTCAAAAAGATTGCCGTTCATTCGTCACACAGGAAGTGGATGGTCAAGTTGCATTGTGGGATACAGTATTCTACAAAGTGTGCTTCACAGATTTTTAACCATGTACTCAGTCATTCCAGAACTTAAATAAATAAAATAAAAAAATAAACCAATTGTGCCGCACAAGTCCTGAAAAGCGAAGCCAAAACGTTTTGTCTGCCCCCAAGTGGCTGATCCCAGAATAGGTCATAAACCCCGCCCACTCCATGTAATCTTATGGGATGTGAGACAAATTGAACGATCAAATTTCAAATACATTTTTTCCAAACATGGTGTCATTTTAGGCCGTTTCTATCACTGATAACGTGACCGATTCTGTGGGAGTGTGGGCGGGGCCTCCACTTCTCGCTCACCGCAGCGAAAGTCAGCGCCATATTGGCACACAGGCGGCTTCACTTTTCTACAATGAAAGAGAGTGTCGTCCATCTTTTTCCAGTCTATGACATACACACATAAAGACAAGTTTCGAAAAAGAGTAAAGCAAGACTCAGTTTTTTTTCACATTTTATTACTAAAATGTCTCTAAAGGCAGCAGTTTAAGTGTTCACAAGTATTTCTATTTTTCTTCGATAGAGTGAGTAAAATGATGTGGTAGGAAAAAAAAAATTCACACTGGCCTTGCGTGTTAAAATGAAACATCAGAGACATTAACACTTGAGGTCCCCTTAAAGTTTGCTGGTCTTGAAAAGTGGCTAGTGTAACTGGAAACAGAAAAATCATATTTTTTTTGGACATATCTGAAGTAATTTGACAACAGCCGTACAATTATGTCACACAATCACAGACAGCAAGAATCTACAGTCACAATGTACGCCGGCCGGATCAAGTGACGATTTAAAGCAACATGATGGATATTTTTAAGCTCACATTTGTAGAAATACAAGAAAATCAAAGAGAACAATTCATTCAGAATTAAAGTGCGCTGCAGCTAAAGGAGTGAGACGAACAGCATCGTTGACTTCATTAAAACATCATCAACATCACATGATTTATTTATGCTTCATTAACGGTTAAAACCGATCTGCTACAGTGTGAAAATATACCTTCACTTGCACCATGTAAAAGCATTGGACCTAGAAACTAACATGTAGGATGAATATATCAAATCGAACAGCCGTTTTATAAACGATAACATCAAAAATAATGTGCGACAGCTGAAATTTGATCTGAAAGAAATGCATTATGGGTAGTTTTTACACTAAAATAAAAACACTAAGGCTGAATGACAGACTTTAAGAAAAAAAGTGCCTACAAAATTAAATGACATAAAATTACACCCAGATTGACTGCCATAACCATCTGTAATTCCAGTGGTCACATGACATCCTTGCATAATATCTACATCTCATCTATGTTAGAAGGAAACTATGTACAACATATACATATGGTCGCAGGAAACGAACGTCAGAGATCGTTCAGTGACTTGATACTCACAGCTCATGGGTTACATTTAGAAACGGAGTGGTTTAAGTCCTAGTCTTTGGTGGCATTACTCTGAAATCCAAAGTAAGTATTACATCACACGTGCCGTTTCTGTGGTCGACTTGAGAACAAGAAATACTTGACAGCTTTCGGGACTTAAATTAGACATGGAATGAAATGAATGTGGGTCATAAGAAAGGAGGAAATGCCAAAAGTAAATCGGTTTACAGGAAACTGTGTTAAAAAAATTCCTTCTTGAATGTGGAAATAACCAAGATGCTCAAGAAAACCAAGTCAACTTTGTTAAAAACAAAAAATGTACATCAATATTTGACAAAAAAGGTAAACTACTATAATGCCAGAATGAACTGCTCTGTTTGGCACTACGGTTAAAAGGAGCTGGTCATATTTTACCCCAAATCAATTTAAATTTTGCATTGAAAATTTGCAATTAAACACAAATTTCCCCAAAGTTCTCATTAACGTTATGCAAAATAATAATAAATTAATATTTTTTTTTGGGACAAATCTAATTCTCATTACTGTAATACAGTAAGAAAAATCGATTTGTCTGGATACAACTATTTTTGCCCATTTTATTAAAAAGCATAAATTAAAAACAGTAAAGCAAATATTACCATGACATATACTTACCCCATTCTATTTTATTCAAATGATTTGAATCATTTTAAAACAATTTAAAAAAAATTTTTCCCCCCGTCACATCACGGTAATGACAATTTTGGGGTAAAATGTAATGAAAATTATTATGGAAGCTGAAAACATGGTTCATTTCACATCTGAAACATGAAATCAGCTAATTCTAATTTGAATGTAATCTCAAAATATGGAGATCATTTGCTCCCTTCTCTCTGAAAACCTACTAATATAAAAATTAAAAGCAGAATATTGGTTCATAAAATCTTGGTTTCTCTTCACATCCGCTGTTTATTCATGTACGATCATTCGGAAGAAATCTTTGAAAAGACGGACCACGTGAATAAAACGACCACTGAAATGGAGTTGGCTTTTCTGCAATCAAATAATCTAGGTTAAAATCAAGCAATTTATGCATACAGTGTACGGTCAAAATGTGAATAAACGGTTCCTTGAATTTCAAAACGTTCAATCTAATTGTCTTTTTCCACAAGCAATAGATTTCCAGAGTGATCACAACAGCACCAACTGGAACCGAACGGATCTATTTGCAGAAAACGGTCTTCCCAAATACAGTGTTTGAAATGAAATGGGACATTGACGCTGTGCAAATTTGCTCACCACAACAATAAGCAACCAAAAAAAACATTGGTTTAGCCTTCGTATCGTCCATTCGGATCGCAAGCTACAGAATTGTCCACCTTAGTTAACTTCACTTGAAGCTGTCCGTCAAAGTCTTTGGGTTTTCTGGACACACTTTTCATTTTTTCGTACACATTTCCTGTTGTATTTACAGGCTGAAATAAATCTTGTTAGTAGTTAAGACAGGATTAAAATGTGTTCCTTAAGTAAAATATCGTAAGACCGGCCGAAACGCCAACGCGACCCATCCCATCGGACGCCACGTGGAGCTCAAAAAAAGATAACGTCTTCCTTGGCGGCTTCATCACTAACAGTGTACGAGAGGGTGTGCTGGGAGGTCTGGTTGTGGCTTTTGAGAGCGACGGGCGCAAGGCTGGACTGGGCGTCTGTATAAGCGTCTGGAGGGCTGAGGGAATCTGCAGGGTGAGCAAACCAAACAACAGGCCTGTCAGCTGGACCTAATGACTGTTTACACAGCGGGACACAGTTCAGGCTCAGCCGGGAATGTCGGGTGCGGTTGTTTGTCTTACCTGAGTGCGAATGTTGTGGTTGCTGGGGGCTGATGGGACGGCGTGCTTTGTGATCCGAATCCTTTGCTGACAACTTGATGGGCAGCATCTGCTTCATGTCAATAGAAACTGTGAAAAAGTGAAGACGGATTTAGGAATCAGCAAATTCGCCCCCGAGGAAGGCCATTATGTGGTCGCAAACCGACCGGCGCGGTACTGACCCGAACTCTCTGAGCGGTGCGAACTCTTGCTCTTCCCGATCTTCTCCTTGCCCTTGCTGAGGGCGGCGAGTTTGGATGGTATCTGCTGCTGGACGCTGCCCTGCTTGTGCAGCTGGTTGGTGGTGCTGATGAGATGGAGGGGAACCGCTGTCTTGGCCGGCAGGGTGTTGCAGGAGCTCTCCCGGCGCGAATGGACTTCAGGACGCTCCGGGTAGTCTGCGGGGGATGCGGAGAGAGTGGCGCGCAGGAGCGACTTTTGAGGAAGCGCGTGGTCTCCTGCTCCGCCAAACAGCTCACCGTTGAAGCTGGAGGAAACGGAAAGCTAAAACACAAAGCCAAATGCAAACGTTAACACCACACGTGGCAAATGGGTTGACTAACATCTTAATTCATCGACTGCATTAGTACGAGGATGAAACTCTTTTCAGAGATAAAGAGCATGCACAAAAATGTTACACCACTTCAGTTACAGTCATAGAGAATCATTTGTGAAATACTAATTTGTATAAATTCTTATGTAATGTGGCAAGAATGAGACTACAAATCGAACCGAATGCAACAATCTATGCAAGAATGGATTCATGGATGATTGAATGGTTCCAGTTTATAAATAGAATGTATTTACGAAAAACTGAATTAAAAGCAACAATTTATCCAAAAATGGCTTTACAGATGTTGAACTGAACGTAAGAAATGACACGAGAATCAAAGATCAGAAATAATACACAAATACATTTAGGAACAATTTATATCGAAATGAGCATTTGGGCAAGAATGTTTATATCTTATTTACACAGAAATCCCTCTGTCCGTTCTGATGGATCTGTGCATAATCTTTTGCACTGAATTCATTGGTGAGAACATGACAAATATTTTTCTATTTTGAGCTGTGGCGTTTTCCTACCTTTTTTTTTTTACAATTTGTTTCTGGTTGCGCACCTTCGTTGAGCTTTTTTGCCTGTTTTGACACATTTTGTTTAGAATTTACTGAATTCAGTGGGACAATCAGGGCTGGGTAGGTTACTTTTAAAATGTATTTCACTACAGATTACAAAATACATGCTTTAAAAAGTAATTTGTAACGTATTTCGTTACATTACTCAAGTTTAGTAACTTAATCTAAATACTTTAGAATACTTTGGAATACTAATAAGTGTGGAACAAACACAAAAAAGTTAATTGCAAGTTTTTATCTCACAATTCTGACTTTTCCTCTCATAATTGTGTGATATAAAGTTGCAATTGCGAGTTATTAAGTCAGAATTATGAGATATAAACTCACAATACTGAGAAAAGTCAAAAATGTGAGATATAAACTCACATACTAAATTCACAATTGCAAGAAAAAAAGTCAGTATTGCAAGTTTATATCTCCCAATTCTGACTTTATAACTTGCAATTGTGAGTTTAAATCTCGCAATTCTGAGAAAAAGAAGTCAGAATTGTGAAATGCAAACTCACAATTGTGAGGGGAAAAAACAAATTGTGAGAAAAAGATGCAGTGACCTTTTTTACAATTATAAAATGACACACAAACAACTATCACAAAACATGAAAACAGTCGAAAACATGAAACTTAACTTAACTTGCTGTTTAAATGACATTAAAATTCAAAGTAATCACTTTGGTAATCTAAAATACTTTTGTTACTCCCCAACCCTGGGGACAATGTACGTAAAGTTGATTCATAACTAAGATTTGTACCAACTGCAGAACTTCAAACAATACAGGCAATTTTGCGGCGATGAATCAAATGCCTTCTACTATTCGTCACTTGTTACTTTGAATGAACGCATCTACTACGTGAATAAATCACAGTAAATATTCTGGCCAAAAGGTTTGTTGAGATGTACCTCCATTGTGTTTGAACTCAGCTTCTGAAGTGCAACTTCCATATTTAAGCACACAGATACACAGGAAACGCTCAGCTAATGTGCCATGTAGGAAATCCAGTCCGAAGAGTTTGGGATTTACAGGATGAAGGTAAATTTAAAACACATGCTGCTTTGCGTGCAGAACAAAGACGTTTGATGTCATAAAATGTAACACAAATTGAAGACAGCTCCACATGAAAGGACTATGAGGTTAAGGTATGAGGTAAAGATTATTAACGCACGTCAGCATCTAACAGTCAGAGAGAGGCTCCCTCCCTATCCAAAAGGAAATAGTGTACATTCTTTGGAGGCATTGTCCACTTGGTGCAACCAAGTCTTGCTCAAGGGCCCAACAGTGATTATGCAATTCCTAGGAAAAACCTAGAGGTAAACCTTGAAAATGAGTTCAAATGCTTAGCTCGTGGAAAAGATTGAATAATCATGTCCTGTCCATCACATCTATTTAAAGGTGTGGAAATGATGGCCAATCTTCTCCACACCTTAAGATGTGATGGAAACCAGTGCCGCCCTCCTGAATCTGTTCATTCCGCTTCGGCAGGTCACAAATCCACCCTCCAATTTCCATAATTTCACCAAAAAAGGGACAAAATGTTGTTTGAGGATTTCAGAGGAACATCTCTAAATGTTCTCCCAATCATCTAGAGGTTGGAAAAGCCTGACCTTCTCCAACTTGCCCGGGGCGACATCATCTTGACCCATCTTGGTCTTTGTGGAACAAGTAGTTTTCCCAAATGCTGGGATCCCAGCACAGATGCTCCATTGTTTCCAGTCCTTAAGGTGGCTTCAGTAAATATAAGGTTTCCAGAGCGTAAAAATGTGAGGGGTGTGCAAGGTTTTCGGCACAAAGACTTGACTGACATCACATAAACAATTACGATTGGCTGCATTCCAGCGCTGGTATTAATGAAAGGGTGCTGACAGGTAATTATATGATGCGGTTTTCCCAACTGAAGACTTCCCTGGATACTTCAAGCAAATACTCATTTGGAGCAACTCTGCTGTGCACGGGCTGGTCGGAAGCGCTCGCTGCTGAAAACATGGCTCTTAAATCATGGTGCTAAATACCTGTTTCTGAAGGGTTGTTTTGGGTGTTTTTACTTCACGATGAAGCATCAGAAAGACAGACTCCTTGGTAACAGGAATGTGGAATATAAACCTTACAAAACCAAAATATACTCAGCCATATACAAGTTGAAAAGCTGGACGTCAAATTTGAGTGAATACACTACCGGTCAAAAGTTTGGAAAAATTAAGATGTTTTAATGTTTTCGAAAGAAGTCTCATAAAAGCTGCATTTACTTAATTAAAAACACAGTTAAAAACAGTAATATTGTGAAATATTACAAATGAACTGTTTGCTATTTTAATAATTCTAAAATGTAATTTACTCCTGTGAAGTTTCAGCATCATTACTCCAGTCTTCAGTGTCACATGATCCTTCAGAAATCATTCTGATATGATGATTTGAAGCTCAAGAAACATTTCTGATTTTTATCCATGATGAAAACAGTTGCTTAACATTTTTGTGGAAACAGTGATACACTACCATTCAAACATTTGGAGTAAAAATTTAAGAAATTAATACTTTTATTCAGCAAGGATCCATTAAGTTGATCAAAAGTAAAGACGTGTATAATGTTACACAAGTTACACATTTCAAATAAATGCTGTTCATCAAGCAATCTTAAAAAAAAGTAACATAAAAAGCAGCAAAAATATTTTCAACACTGATAATAATAAGAACCATTATTAAAAATTGAGTACCTATAATAATTGAGAATGATTTCTGAAGGATCATGTGACTCTGATGACTGGAGTGATGATGCTGAAAACTCAGCTTTGATCACTGGATATTTTCACAATTTTACTGTTTTTACTGTATTGTAAATCAGATGAATGCAGCCTTGATGAGCAGAAGACACATTAAATAAACATTAAACACTCTTAATCGTTTTAAACTTTTGACCAGCACTGTACGAACGAGTGTGAGAGAGAAAAGATAAAGAAAAGCAGCACATGAAGGACCAAAATTTGACGTTATCTTAAGAGTTGAGGCCTGGTTTAACAAAAGGAAGTGACTAAGGCAAACAAAAGAACAGGTCTCACCCAGGTCAAACAACCCCCAATATATCTGACATGACAGCCGACACTGTTTTGAGTTTCAGCCGCTCCCTGGACTAGTTTTATTATCCGCTGTATTGTTTTATTATCCGTCTCAAAGACGAACGATACAATTAGGAAACCGTAAAATCGTAGTGAAATCATGAAAACGACATATTGCCAAAAACAAACTTCCATGAGCTTAATCTCACAAGAGCTCGTATGAAACAAGAACCTTGCTAATGAACCGAAAAGCATCTGAAACCACATTTCTGCAAATTATCGTCTTTGTCGTAATAAATCTCAACTATATGGCATAAATTTAAACAAGGTCTGTAAGGCTGGCACCATGGACAGACGGTTACTGTGTACTCATAGCCGTACTAACATGAGATAAGACAAGATCACAGGAAATCTGACAAGGCCGGGCATGACCGGACGTGCCCGCGTGACCTCAAAAACACACAATGAACAGCAGAGCTGTGGCAACTTACTGTCAGGGGCATCAGAAACATCAATCAACGTTAGGTTGAAATGTTAAAAATGACGTGAGATTCTTTACCCTCTTTCCTAGGGAAGGATCAGGGTGGTCGGTTGTTAGGCCGAGCTTGAATAGTGAGCTTATCTAGATTTATGTTTTTAGTTGTGATGACTTAAACGGAATAAAACAGACGCAACTTCCCAGAGAACAACATGCTATTCAGCACACTAAAAGTAAGAGTTTCCGCCACTACAGCCATCAGAGTACAGCTTTTGTTACACATTCCCCAAATATTACTGTCGCGCTCCAAAACTTTGAACTTTTGGTAAATATACACATGCAGAGACATCACATCTGCTGCGTCAGTCAAGACGTCTTCATTTATATAGCGCTTTTTACAACGCAGATCATTTCAGAGCAGCTTCACAGTGATAACAGGAAAATGAATGGACAGATTATTTTGGCTTTACAGCAGCTCTAGGAAAAAGTTATCGAGCTAATGTACGTTTTTGACTGAATCACTTCCGTTTTAAAAATCACCCAGCTAATGTCAATCTGAATTGTTTGTTTTGTTCGACTACATATCATAAGGTTTTAGTTGACTAAATCTAAAGGGTTTAGTTAAATTGTAATGCACCCATTACATAAACAACCTTATTAAAGCTATTAAAGAGCAGTGAGTGATTTTCTTTGTCTTTTGTTTGATTAATATACACAAAATATTTGGCCCTACAAAAAAAGTACAGTAATATATATATATATATATATATATATATATATATATATATATAAAAATATAAATATATTAAAAAAAAAAAAAAATCGCATTAGATTTTCCTCAAATCATGCACCTCTTAAGAAAGTCTCCATGACCCTAAATAAAGCAACAATACAGGGCTTCCTCGAGACAGACGAGTCAACTATTCATTTTGACAACCCAATGATTAGCTGATTTTAAAAATATGTTTCTCACATCCCTTCATTCTACAAACAAGTAGAAAAATGTACCAAACGCGTCGTAACTAAAGCACTGTTTCACGCTCATCTGTATCCCAGCAGAGCAAACACAAGCCCGCCTGTGGCCGTCTCATTTTGGACCATAAACTTTAAATGTACATTCCTCCCTAATCCTATAAAATGACTAACACTGATGGTGATTGATCCTGGCTTGATTGCATTTCATTTGGCAATTGCCTGTTAAAATCGCTAACGTCACAGCATTACAGCCATTAGGAGAGTTCGTCGTTTCTGTAGGTTCCTCAGCCGCATTTAAACAGAGGCTGAAAGACGCCTTGTCCGGCGTTCACTTCTGAGAAATCTGTCAAAATGAAAGGGGCTAGTCATCAAGTATGCACACGCAAACGGACAGACAGGCTGTGCCGCTCAAATCAGTTTAATGTGATTGAAGGAAATCACGAAAACCCCTGAGTTTGACCAAAAACAGATGGAGTCGGCCAAACTGTTGAGCAAAAATGCAAAATGCAAGTAGATTTGTGGGTTGGTTTCAGTACTGGGACTTGGAAATCGCACAATATGCGGCTTTTGTTATACGCTGTTTACACAGAGACTTTTCTGTGAGCCGGTTAAGACTGTTCAAACAAGGCTTGTCTGAGTGTCCGCTTTTTCTCAGAGAGCTTTCTGGGTAATCTTGCGGGCTCATCAGCAAACAGGTAGGGCAAGGGTGGCAGGTTGATCAGCCAAGCCACTGCTATGAAAACTTCACAGTGCCACATTGTTCCCTTCGATTGTCCTGTAGCGCGCAGCTGAAAGGAGAGCGTGGGAAAGGCAGAAGCTCTCAGCTGGCACACCTACACCTTGTCATTTATAATAACAAAGTGTGGCACTGAAAGAGAGCAGGGAGGTGACATCATGCTAATTTCATGTATGCCAGCTCCCATTTCCCTGAATAGCTGGGCAATGGATCAAATATTCATGACAGATTCAAGTTCAGCGTTGTTCAGTTTCATTCTTTTCTGAGATTCAGTTAAAACTGCCCAATCGATTCATAAGGTATTGATGCAAGTATTCATACAAATTAAAATGAATTTTTACTACCATGTATTGTTATATTGGTACGTAAAAACATTTATTTAAAAATATTTTTCAATTTGAAAATGAAATGTTACTGTATTTTCCTTTGTGCCAACAATGGCCGTTTGTTTGAATTGATAATTTCTGACTAAAAAAAAATAATTCAAGCCATTTGAGAATAAAAACATAAATTGAGATAAATATTGAATATTGTTAAAAGTTAAAGATGTTTTTAGTTTCACTACTGTTCAAGTTTGCAGTCAGGTAGATTTCTTTTAAAATATAATACTTTTATTCAGCAAAAATGCATTAAATTGATCAAAAGTCAAAGTAAAGAAATTTAAAATATTACAAAATATTCCTATTTCATTATAAATGCTGTTCCTTTTGAACTTTTTGTTCAAGAAAGAAATGTATCAGTTTCCACAAAAATATGAAGCTTGATAAAGATAATACAAGTTTCATTAGCAGCAAATCAGCATATATGGATGATTTCTGAAGGATCATGTGACAATGAAGACTGGAGTAATGATGCTGAAAACTCAGCTTTGCATCACAGGAATAAATGACATGTTGAATTATATTCAAACAAAGAAGTTATTTTGAACTGTAATAATATATCACAATATTACCGTTTATTGCATTTTTTTATCAAATAAATGCAGCCTTGATGAGCATTAAGGAGTTCTTTTGAAGACATTAAAAACATTGGAGTCCTCAAACTTTTGAACAGTAGGCCTGCAAACGCAAATAAACCTGGGTCCAGATTTTCTACAACAAAGATTTCAAAACAAAATCAAAAATATTTTACAATGATGCTAAACAAAAATAATAGTTTGGATGCTGAATGATTCAGATGAACTTCAGAAGAGCCATAAAAATTAGACTTGGTTCTTGGTGACTTCCTGAATTTGACCTAAATTTGATTTAGTGTGTAATTTTACACTTTTGTGTGAAATAGTCGAACTGGTATAATGATTAGGAAGTATTTAGTAACCTGTCTAAATGAACGTTAGATAGTTTAGTGGCCATCAAGAGGACCAAGATTCTTGTGGAGAAGTATAGTAAATATGGAAACATCTCACCTGTCCAACTTCCTGTGCATACAGTGTTGATGTATTCGGCACAGTGTTGTGCTTCTTCAACTTCCTCTGTTGCTCCAACCGTTCTCTATCTTTCTCAACCGCACGTGTGGACTCCCTCAGCCTCTCCAGGTCCTGCTGGTAGGTCTGTCTTTGCCTCTCCAGTTCTTGCCTCTCCTCGGCCAAACGCACCTCCAGCCGCCGACACTCCTCCTCCCTCTCCTTCAGCCGCTGCTGGTCGGCCTCGGCCTGCCGCCGCTGCTTCTCCCGCTCCCGTTCCCAGCGCGCCTGCTCCTGCCGATGCTGGCTCTGCAGCCGCTGGAAGTTGGCGAGCTCCTCGCGGTGCTTCTCCAGGTTGCGCTGTTTCTCCTGCTCCAGGAGCACGTCGGTGCCGCGGTTCCGGCTGCCAGGACGGTCCCGCTCGGCGGTGAGGAGAGAGGCCCGCTGGAGCTCGATGTGGCTGTCCTGCTGAGAAACTATGGCCTGGAGATAGGGATGACATAATATTTGGATAGTTGTTAAGAGCTTTCTGGTAACTAAGGCTTAGTTTAGCTAGCGTTGTGTCATCTCAGCTGCCTGTCCTTATTTGCTTAAATGTGATTTGTGCACTGTATTGTAAGACGCTTTGGTAAGAAAGTGTCTGATAATAATGTAAATTGAAGGCAATGTAAATAGAACAAAAAAAAGAAAAATAGAAAGAAGGCAAGGTCGAAAGAACAAACAAAAAGCATGAACAAAAAAAAATACAAAAAGAAAGAAGCAAACAAAACCAAAAGAATGCAAGACATGAAAAGAGATTAAAAGGGCAAGTGAAAGTATAAAAAAAATTAACTAAAGGTCAAGAAAGAGCAAGAAAGAACAGACTATCATAAGATCAAAGAAAGAGCAAAAAAGAAAGTAAAATGAATGAAATTGAAGAATAAATTTAACAAAAGACAGAAAGAATAAAACAATGAGAACAAATGGAAATCGAAAGAACAAAAAAGGAGCAAATGAACACAAAAGAACATACAGAAAAAACAAAGAATAAATTAATGAAAGAAAAGAACAGAAGAGCAAATCAAAACAAATCATTTGAATGAATAAATGAGCAAACGAATGAACGAACGGAAGAAGAAGAAAAAAAACAAAACAAAATAAATCAATAAATGATGAAAACTAAAAATAAAAGCATAGACAAATGAAAGAAAGGCAGCAGATGTTCTAGATATCTGAACACCCCACAAAACAAATGAGCACAGCATGAGACACCGGATGAATGAAATTCCTTTAAACAAGACCTCATCTGTTCATGATCACAGGATTCGTCAGACATCAGTGTTTACCTGTAAACTGTAGAGCCTCTGGGACAGCAGCAGCACTCGCTCATAGAACTGGTAAAACAGGAAAACGAGGGCAACATTACTGACAGCATGATTCAATATTCAGAGACATTATTCACATGAGACACAATGCCACATTCTTGCCAAGTGAAGTTTGGCTGCATTAACTGCCCAATAGGTGCGGTGAGCACAAACTTTACGATCTCAGATGTACTGGGAGGTGTGTGAGAAACGATATGTTCCTTTTATCTCATGGGAAACAAAAGGACACAATCTTCTCAATTACAAATGGTTGTGCGCTCTTACCTCTGATTCTGGAAATTTACAGCTGGACCATATTTTGTGGCAGGCAGGTGAGAAGGCCTTGTCCTGAGAGAGATATCAATATATCTATATCAATATTTGCTGAAAAAAGTCCGCGAATGAAGAGAATACAAAAACATTATCATGGTAGATGAGTAAAGTATTACTTTTTATGTATTATACATAAGTTATATTGTTGTAATTTAATATTTATATTATATATATTCGATTATGAATTATTTAAAAACACACATATATAAATATTGCCGGTAACATATATACACATTACATACACATAATTAAATAAATTATTATGCACATATCATTCAATTATGCATTTTATAATTACACAATGCTAAAAATGTACGTATAGAAGTTATTTATATGTAACAATCTAAATTATCTAAAATTTCATATGCACAGATAATGCACATTACTGTAAAAAGTAAAAATACATTAACTTTTTATAGATACTAAATTCTATAAATGAATGATTATATATTAACTACAATAAAATACTAATCAATATTATATATATCATTTGACATAATCATCAAAACTATAGCCTGACATTTATATATCGACTTCTTCTGAAGTCTGACAAAATTCTGGCAAAATTCCTGCCCAAATCATCTGACTCCTTGTTTTAGTAAACACGGGCATGTTCCTGTCATGTGTTGGCCAAATATCTGCATGTGCGTTCTCTCACCGGCTCATCCTGGTCCTGACACATGTAAACCTCTTTGAGCAATGGATCTGAGCTGGCCCTCTGACTCCGGTCCCTGGTCCTTCCAGACGCTCCAGGAACCTTCTTCTTAATACTGCCGTCTGTTTCAACACAGAATTACAAACTTGCATCATAAAGGTACAAAATAGAAATACACATAAACACCACAAACATCCTTGATGAAGGGGATTGTGGGTAATAATGCCTCAAAAGATTGCATTCATGCATATTTGAAGAGCATCCAGAAACATTTGAAGCACTACATACTAATTGTAATCTTCCCTACTGTATTATGTACAGATACAGTGTGAATTGCGATGCATAGCCTTTCAAATATGCAATGAATAAAGATATCTAGGTCTTAAGTCGATCCCCATTAACGCAACACATATAATCAGTGTCTAATCGTATGTAATGGCTCTTACTCTTAGGCAGTATGGCAGCAATGCTGTCGTATCCGCCGAAGGTGTCCGCTCTGCGTGGCAGCAGACTCAAGGACGGACTCTGGTTCCCCTCAGTCTGTGGAGATGTGTCCCGATCTCCAGATGCCAGGAGGTTCTGAAGGTTCTCCACTATATAAACACAGAAATACACTTCACTAACTACATTTAGCTCTTAAACAATCTCACTTGCAAGCAGATGCAAGATGGCAGTGCTAAAGACAACTGATTAAGTTATTATTATTAGTATTATTATTCTTCAGGCACTGAACTTGTGTGAGCTGCTCAGATGTTACCTTCAGTGATGGCTCCTTTGAGCAGCTGCTCCCCCTGCTGGAGGTCGGAGGCGTCTCCCCGCAGCAACAGACGGGAGCGAGAGCTGGCGTCTTCTAGACCGGCCGCAGATTCAGCTAGCTCTGCAAACAATTGCAGTTTCTCCGTGAGGCTCTGGACAATCTGAGCATCCTTCAACGTCAGGCGATCTACGGAAGTGCAAGTGGTGAAACATTAGATAGTGTTTTTTTATTTTAAAACAGAAGAGCATCATAAAGCATATATGCTTATAATGCTCTAATTTTTGACAAACAAAAAAAACAGCAAGTGCGCCCTCTAGTGACAAAAGATCTTTCAAAGCTCAAACAACATCAAAATGATTTACAAAACACACCAGCAACATGTGGCGTTTACCTTGAAACTCTTTGAACCGGGTGACTCTGGCTTCCTCTTCCTCACTAAACAATCTCTCTTCTGTATGTGGACAGCTGATGGATAGGAAACCGAGGAAGAACGGTTTAAAAAATGCTGCTAGAAGTAAATACTGACACTAAAGTGGTGATAGATGAACACAGACCTTTCCACAGCCTGACGGATGTGTGTGATCCACGTGTTGCGGTCTTCTTTGGAGGCCGTGTGGATTTCGTACATCTCGGGCTCGTTTGAGGAGGCGCAGATGAGGAACATGGCCCGCTCCTCATGAGCCACCTCTCGCACGATCAACTTCTGCAGTGAAATAACGGATGGCTTGTTGTCCTAGCAGAAAAACAACACAGATGAATACATTAAGATGAATTTCTCATCCTGTACAAACCAAAATTAAAAGTGCATATCATACTCACCACGGCTGAGAAAACATATCTCTGGTCCTTTTCTTGCAACAAGACGAGTACATCAGTAAGAAGTATAGCTAGAATATCTGCGACGGAAGCAAAGAAGAATCTCAAATGTCAATTGTGAACCAAACAAACTTATGTTTGACTTATGTTAAGATGACAGGAAAAACAATATATTAATATTCGCATTCTCTCTGAAAAGTACTGCTTTCCCCCAAGGAATTTCCCCTATTCCCTAAAGAAATACAGTTTTTCATCCCACCTCATTTAATTTCTATCACAAAAGATGTGGGAACAACCGTAACGTTTCTCGGCTAAATGTTTTGCAAGAAAATCAAAAAGCATTTTCCTCCCATCACCAATGTCCCTTTAGAGGCTTTGTACTTATGCATACCAATTGTCGTTCTCACAATACCTTTGAGACGACCAGATGCAGATCTCCAGTTTACCATGCCCTCGAACAAGAGCAATCGGCGGCCCTGAGAAAGGTCTTCCTTACGAAAGACGCGTCCATCTTTGATTTTCCCGTGGGACTTGGGCTCCATCTTGGAGGTGATTTCCCTGAGCCGTGCTTCCTTCTCGTAGAGATTGACCTGGGAGTCCACCTGAACTATGGTGTCTTTGATTAGACCGAGAGCTTGTGCTAATCCTTCATGTTCCTCTGTTCCAGCTGGAATGAGAACAAGTGTTTATAACCTTGCACATTCATAATATCTGGATAGGTTTACGGCACTATAACAACCAACCTTCAGTGTTTTGCAGGATGCGCTCCAGAAGAACAGGATACTTGGTGATTCGTTGTGTCACCAGCAAGATGCACTCTGGAACGCCTAACCGCCGCACTATTGACAGATTACTTATTTTCTGAAACACAGTATGGTGAAAAAATGATTCATAGAAGTGCTGAGGACAACCAAGCAAATGTTAACAACACTGAGACATAAGATCTCAGCATACCCTCATGAGGTTCTGGAACTTCTTGTTGCTCTGCAGCTGCTCTTTGTAGTAGTTGACAGCCTCAGCGTGCCGACTGCAGAAATCCCCATAACTTTCCTTCATTCGTTCTCCAAGCTCTCCGGAAAACTAAAACCAGATACACACAAAATAACTTCCTGCCTGACATATGTTTGACCGTTTGTTACACTTCCTGCTTCACAGTTCCTTTCCAATATTTTCTTCTTCACACCTCCAGCTGCCACAATTACTGCCCAACACTTCCTTCTTTCACACTTGTGACAACAGCATGTGTGAAGCGGAACGTGTAGGGCAGGAAGTGTAGTGCCGAAAAAGTGACAAGAGAATGACTGAAGCAGGAAGCAAAAGTACAAAAGTGCGACAACAGTAGATGAAGCAGGATGTGTAAGGCTGGAAATATAACAGGATGTTTGAAGCAGGAAGCGATATACATGAAACATGATGTGGGAAGTGTAGGACAGGAAGAGTGAAATCAGCATGTGTGAAGCAGGAAATGTACAGTAGGAAACGTGAAAACGTATTTGAAGCAGTAAGTGAAAGAGGAAATGTGAAGCACAAAAGTATGACAACAGGAAATGAGGAGGAAATGTAGGGCAGGAGGTGGGAATTTGGCCTTTACAATAGCAGCAATTATGGGGTAAGTGTGGTAGGAAAGCATGGCAAGCATGATGTCTGAGCAGGAAATGCGAAGTTGAAAGTTTAGGGAAAAAGTGTGAAAAAGTATAAAGCAGAAAATGTAGGGCGGGAAGTATGACAACAGCAAGAAACGTGGGACGAAAAGGTAATAACAGGATGTGCGTAGCAGGAAGCAAAAGACAGGAAATATAAAGAGCAAAGTTTAAGGCAAAAGAGTGACAACTGGAAATAGGAAGCAGGAAATATTGGCTTTGTAAATGTGGAAATGTGGGGTAAAAGTGTAAAAGAGTAAGACAGGAAGCGCAAACCAGGAAGTTTAGGGAAAAAGTGTGACAAAGTATAAAGCAGGAAATGTAGGACAGGTAATGTGAAGTAGGAAGTATGACAACAGCTGGAAGCATGGGGCAAAAGTCTGATAACAGGATGCAAAAGACAGGAAATGTGAAGAGGGGAAGCATAGGGCAAAAGGGCGATGACAGGAATAATGAAACAGGAAATACAGGACAGGTGTGAAGCAAAAAGTACGACACTAAATTAAGGGCATGTACCTGGGATATAAGGATATCTGAGATTTTATCGATGGCATAGTTGTGATCACTGCCTGGCTGCAGGGACTCTGCACGACGCTCCCTGAGGCGGGACAGGAAGTGGCTGTGCAGCTCTAGCAGGCTGTCCAGCCGGGGAAACAAACAGTCCAGCTTCCTGTCGTCCAGCTGTAGCGTCTCCCGCAGCTCTCGAGCGTACACGCGGAGCATGATCTTGAGCGTCCGCACGTGGTGAATCTCCGTCTGGATGAGCTCTGGAGGAGACAGGAAAAGCTTTAAAGAAGATCTGGAAACACTTTTGATAACCTACAGAGATAAAAATGTACAAGTTCCCAGAGCAGAGTCAGTAGGTAAATAACACTAACCATATATAACATCCTGTCTCTTCATCATCTCCTTCGAATATTTCTTTAAGAAGTGCTGATCTACAGCCAGACTCCAGGACTCCACCTCAAAGTCTTGCGCAATGGCTTCCAGCTCCCCTCGCACAGAGGTGTAATGCGCATCTGCACACGAAAAGATCAACATTCATTTAGATCCTGAATTACAAAGTGTTGCTCAATGCTTTACAAAAACCCCCGTCGTAAATTACATACAGGACGTTCTGGGTGTTCTCAGTGTTGCTGGGCTTTTAAAATAAACCCCTCACCTTCAACGATGAGAGAATCGGGCACCGTGGAGGCGAGAGATACAGTGTCGTCAGTGGGGCGCTTCAGCCGGAATCCGTCAACCTCGTCCATCTCTCCTGTGATAGAGCTGACAGAGAACATGACTATGCAAAAGCTGCAGTAATTATGAATGTCCTTCATTTGCATCGATACATAAGCCTCACACTTCTATTCAACCTAAATGCTACATGAAGATGAACGGTAATATTGAAGGATTTGTTCACTTCAGAACAAAAATTTCCTGATAATTTACTCACCCCCCATGTCATCCAAGATGTTTCTTTCATCAGTCGAAAATAAATTGAGGTTTTTGAGGAAAACTTTCCAGATTTTTTCTCCATATAGTAGATTTAAACAGGGATCATCGTGTTGAAGGTCCAAATTGCAGTTTCAATGCAGCTTCAAATGGCTCTACATGATCCCAGACGAGGAATTAGGGTCTTATCTAGTGAAACGACCGGTCATTTTCCAAAAAAAATATATATATATATATACTTTTTAACCACAAATGCTCATCTTGCACTGCTCTACGATGCGCCACGCATTATGTAATGACGTTGGAAAGGTCACGCCTGACGTAGGTAGAAGTACACAAAGTCAAACACCTTTTACAAAAAAAGGTGAAACAATTATGTCGGATGATTTCGAAGTTGGAGGAGAAAATGAGATGGAATTTTACCATGGTACTTCCACCTACATCACGTGTAACCTTTCCAACGTGATTACGTAATGCGTGACGCTTCACAGAGGAGTGTAAGATGAGCATTTGTGGCTAAAAAGTCTATACATTATTATTTTTTTTTAAAATGACAGATCATTTCAGTAGATAAGCCCTTTTTCCCTCATCTGGGATCGTGTAGAGCCCTTTGAAGCTGCACCGAAACTGCAATTTGGACCTTCAACACTGTTGAAGTCCACTATATGGAGAAAAATCCTGGAATGTTTTCCTCACAAACCTTAATTTATTTTCAACTGAAGCAAGACAAAGATCTTGGATGACATGGGGGTGAGTAAATTATCAGGAAATTTTCATTTAGAAGTGAACTGATCCTTTAACACTAAAGCAAAGAGAGAAATGTGTTATAGATGTTACATTATATTATGCAAACAAGATGGGCTCAGTTTGTTCTTAAGGTGCATTTAATATAAATGGCTTTTTGCTTATGTCATATAAAATCTGGTTAGAACTGAAACCTGGTTAGAAGCTAAAAATAATTAGTGTTGGTGGAATAATAAAGAATTAATAAAAAGGTGCATTTGTCAAATGGAATACTTGTGTAAAACCAGAGCATGTCTGACTGCAGACACACAGGACTCACCCGCTGCTGGTGTTGTGGCTGACTGTAGGGTTGCTGGAGGCGGCAGGTTGGGCGCTGTGTCCTTTGGGCGGAACGGTCATACCTGAAGCACAGCGGGACGTTCGGGATGAGCCATTGATGGGAGTCAGGGCAGAGCAGGGGTCCCGCAGAGCTGCAGAGAAACGAGACGGGTCAGTACGGTAGCAGCGCCTCAGAAACGAGCGAGGCATGGAGTCGAGGAAACGGCAGGTGAGGAGATCTCGATGGAGGAGGACTCGAACCCCGAGCCTGCGGGACAGACCCCAGGACACCGGGAGACGAGAACCGCTCTTCCTCTGAGAACCACGGACACTGGGTAAAGCCAGTGCCATGATGCCTGACTCTACACTAGGAAACAGAATTAAGCAGTAATGGAGAGGACGGTTGGCCTTTTAAAGTGGAGAGCGGCTTCTAGAAATCCCGCATGCGCCGTTCCTCCTCGCCTCCCTCCCAGCACTCTCCAGCAGAGGCGGAAGCTGTTTTGATGAAACAGGCGAGAGTCTCACAATCAGATTAGTGTGAGCAAGTAAACCAAAATGCTCCATTATCATCTCCAGGGAGAACCTGACAGCTGATAAATAATAATTAATAATAATAAAAATAATAATATGTTCTTATTGAACATGTTTTAATTTCTTAGAAAACAAAGCAAATTACTAAAATTATTGCATCTATACATCTGTCTACAACATCTATACATAATATTTATATTAATAATACATCATTTTATTTTTATATCATCAATAAATATTAAATTCAATTTTATAAGCCCATGCAGCAAATTAAATAAATAATAAATAAATATATAATCTTTACGAAATGCAAAAATTGCTTTTGCAAATGCTGCATTCATATTAAATAAAATGCCAATAATAATATTCTTATCAATGAATAAATGTTTATATATTATTATACAAGATATTTCCTATCTGTTTAGATTTTTACACTCATTTTTTACTCAATAAATAACACTAATTTTTATATAATTAATAAAAATTAATAGTTTATTTTAATAAATAGAGTTTAATGCAGCTCAGGTGACATGAATGCATTACAACTGCATAAATAGTGTGAGATTAATAAATACGTTATAAATATATCAATGTCAAATCAATAGATGTGTACACTGAATGTAATCAAATCAGAATCATTCTCATCCAAAAGTGGCCGAAGTTTTGCTGCTTCCCTAGTTATTTTTTGCGTTTGACATTGACAACAGGCCACTTGTCCAGTAAAATAATCTCATCGTTCTCTCAAGCTCTTCATTATCCGATTCAGATGAAACAAATATTTAGTAAATGACCTTACAAAATCTGATTTTAAGAAATTAAACAAATTATGAAGATTAAAAATGATCTTAATTCTTAGCTCATGCAGTTTAACATTTACTAAACCACGTTATAAAATTCTGAATTAATTTTTTTACATGAACAATAAGCAACAACTATGTATTGGTCTCAAAATTCAAGAATAACCACATCTATCTGTCTAATTAATGAATGTGCCGACAGTCTCATCAGTAAGTTTAACAAAGCAGATAAAGATGTGGCAAAACGACCAATTTTCAGCTGCAACCCCTTTATGCATTTACAAGATGTGCTTCCAGAAGTTTCTGGGTAAAGGAGGAGATTTCCAGATGTTTTCCGCTGGGGAGTGAAGCATTACAGGCTTCATCCGTGCTTCTTAAAGCAATTACCACCTTGGCCGAGGTCACAGCGGGAGGTATTTAACAAGACATCCAGAGCTCAGGAGTAATAACCTCAGTGAATCTTCTGTCTACAGAAGGCTCATCCGGTTATATTTCACGACAGAATCTTACAAAACAGGCGGTAAAGGAAGGCCGGGCAGGAAAAAGCCACCAACAACGCACTTGAAATGCTACTCCACTAGATTTGACTTGCTTTCTCAATCAGTTCGATCGAGTTCGATTTCTAAAACTGCCTGACGAGTCGCATTAACCAATCGGCATCCATGACTACAAAACCCATTTATTATCATTTGCAATTCAGAATTCTGCAACAGCCCGAAACGGTCTCCAAGCTACACCACGAGCAGTGAATCTTGATCAGATTTGTGGAGTAATTAATTGTGGGACTGTGATTAACCTCTTAAGTGCTTCTCTGGTGATGGCAAATGCAGGAAAAAACAGCCAGATGACCTTAATTTGCTATCAGGGGACTCTGTTCAGCGTTTGCCGACCCAGTGTCCATTAAACAGACCATCACACACTCAGCAAAACAAGCTCCACGTGCAGCTGCAGGAGCGACCTAAACTGAGCAGATTAGAAGTGGAAAAACTCTGAGCTCCCGACTGACGCTTATTAAACACACACTTCTTGCAGCAAATAATCGGATATATTGCATTACTACTTGTTGTACGTTAGTTTTTGCAACATTCTACTGCATGCCAGTGATGTTATTGTTAACTAAAAGCACTAAAAATCATTTTCAACTGAAATAAAGCTCAAATAAAATAAAAAATTAGGTGAAAAAATTAAAGTTAAAATGCCTTGGCAACTAACTGAAATAAATTACTAAAATGGCTAAAAGTAAAGAAATTAAAGCTAAATATAAATATTTTTAAAACAAAAACTAATAAAAATGACAATTTAAATAAAATTACAATTTATTTTTAAATGAACAGAAATCTAAATATTAATAAATATGAAAAGAATATATAAATAACACTAAAAATAATGCATAAACGCATTCAACATTCAAAAATGTCCACTCTCTCTCATACAAAGCATCAATTTAGTGATTTCAAACCAATTCAAAAATGATTGATTCTAGAACAATTCAGATGTATGAGTCCACAATCACGTCTTTGTGACAATTTATGCATTTTTAGTGCAAAAAATTAAATAAAACTATTTTGGTATATGTGCTAATCATTTTACAAAATAACATTTTCCCATTCATGACTTACTGTTGAAATACAGTGTAAATTTCTCATTTTCGTGACAGAAAAAAATATGACTTACTATTTTAAATAAAGGAAATATTGACCCCATGACTTAAACTTTACATTATCACTAACTTAATTTCAGGGTAGTTTTTACGTAATTAGACGTTTTCCAAAAATGCGAACGCATTTAAACATTCACTGCAATATTGGTGGAGCGATATGATCCAAACACTGATTACATCATCTAATCATTGATCAAACACAATGCTAAAAACATGGTAATTAGTTTGCAATTGTGCTTACCTTGACTATACAACTGAGCCGCAGTGTTTGACGTCTTCTGCACAGAGTCTTTTGTCTGCGTGGAGCAAAAAAACACACATTCTTACAAACACACAGTTGACTGGCTTAGTTTATCATTTACAACAAACCGCACAATGACAACATGCCACTCCTCTGAGCACAGATAAACCCCGTTACTGTCTTTAGAGAACTTGATTCAAACAAACACAGAGTGAAGTTTACTCCATTTTTGGTCAACATTTCTGCTGAATCTTACCTTGCTTTTACTGCTACACTCGGGCAGCAGGTTCTTGCAGCTCTTGTGGACGTTCACGGCGCAGTCTGTCGGTCCGAACAGAGACGGCGGTAGAGAGAGAAACAGGTTAGCGCTTTCCTTATCAGAACCGGCTGTCCCGTAAACTGGGGCGGATGCCGTAATGCAATATGTTTCACAATACTGCTTTCAATTTTGAAAGAACATCGAAGAAGAAATGCACTAAGAAATATGGTAGATATTTAAAGGCACTATCAGATTTGAAACTCCTTAACGGTGGTTTTGCTACAAAACACAAGCAAACAAACTATCTGCACAGGTTTAACGGGGGTAAAGAGCTTTCAGAAGTGCTCATTATCCATTCAAAAGACCTCTGTCGTGTCCCTGCGGGCCATTTTCCACTTTCACCCCACAAAGTGACTGATTCCATCCACTTAGCCACAAAACTAAACAAAAACACAACAAACTGAGAGGCTGATCGATGCCTCTATCACAGGACCTCCAGAGCAGATCACAGCAGGAAACACTGAACTTCAACATATCATACAATATAACATATATAACAAATCAAAATATATATAATACTTCAGTTCTGTTGGCTTTAAGGACATTAGGGGGCGTTCACACTAGAACGCCCAAATTATTTTAAAATAAGCCAGCTTTTCACTATTCATTTCAGGTGTTTAACAATACTTTATAATTGAAACAAATAAATATTAGCCTAAATAATTCTATGACAACATCATTATCCCCCTCTGTCAACACGCACTTCTATGTGTGCAGCAGCGGCGTGGGGATTTGCTTCTTAATATTAACATGAATATAAATGTCCTTGTCATTTATGCTTATGAGGGTTTATCTACTTTAGAAGTACAGAAAGCATCTAAATGAGTTTAAGGCAAAACTAAATCAAATGAACAAAACTGTTTGATTTCATGTTTTTCCTCAAACAAAACAAGTTCTCCAACATTTGACACACCAAGCTATATTATACCAAGTATAAGCTATAGTAAGGCTACACTGTCGGACAAAATGGGCTAAAAACTATATAAAACAGGTTCGAAAGAAATTGCCGCCGGGTCGGACTCGGGTCTAATTTTATCGGGTTTGTCTCTGCCTTTTTCTTTTTTAAAAATCGATTTATACATTTAAAGGAAGTTGGATAAAAGCACCTGCTAAATGACTAAATGTAAATGTAAATTTATATATTTTTTGGGTCGGGTACAGATTTTAGGAACCGAGAAGACCTCTAGTTTTACACGACACAGTTTTCAACTAAAACCTGAAAGCTTTTATGGATGTTGGCCGTTACAGGATAACAGCGTTTTGGGGGCCCTGAAAACACAAAGTTTTGATAACGTGTTTCAAAGTGCACATTCTACCGTTCTCGTCTCCGTGTAAACTACAAAAACGTGAATTTGTGAAAACTGTGACATCATGCGCATGTGTGTGTTCAGTCTACAGGCACGTAACCTTTTTTTTTGCTAAAAGTGACAACAATAAACCATTTTTAATAATTTTCACAGATCTGTGCGAACAGGGATTGTTTTGACAACGTTGTCGTCTGTATGCGAAATTTTTAAAAATTGAGGTAACACTTCATAAGTTCATAACTACATTAGTTAACATGAACTAATAATGAACTGCACTTCCACAGCATTTATTAATCTTTGTTCATGTTAATTTCAGCATTTACTAATACATTATTAAAATCTTGTTAACGTTAGTTAATGCACTGTGAACTAACATGAACAAACAATGAACAACTGTGTTTTCATTAACTAACGTTAACAAAGATTAGTTAATAGAGTAAGAAATGCATTACTCATGTTAGTTAATAAACTAATGTTTAACTAATGAACCTTATTAAACGCAAAAGGAAAAACGTTTGTCTTTTCGTAAATTTTTTGGCCAATTTTTTACTCAATTCATAGCTGTGTGACAAATGTGTCGCAAAAGATAAATATGAGTATATTTAGATTACAAAACAACTGGGCATAAACATTCATAATTCATAAATATTCATAATGCACACATCTTTATTGTAGTACTATACTTATTCAGTTATGGAGTCAAAAACCAGAAAAAAAAGGAAGTAAATAAACATCTGTTCTCTATATCAACACATAATTAGATATGGCATAAATAATAACTATTACTACTTTTATTGTTATATTAAAATATTTATAATGCACACATCTTTATTGTGGTAGTATAATGATCCAGGTTATTGTTTTTTAGATGAACAAATTAATAAAAAAATGATCTTTTCTGTATATCCATAATCGGATACACAAAAATTATACTTTACAATAAATAGTTAACATGAACTAACAATTAATTAACATTTATTGATGTTAATCTCAACATTTACTAATACATTTTTGGGAACAAAAATAAACGTTTATCAAAAATATATTTAGTTAAGTTTAGTTAACACATTAACTAATAATGTTAACAAATGAGACCTTATTGTTATAGTGACCCAAATATCTGTATCATTTTGGTCATTAAAAGCAATATCAGTTGATCTTTGGTCTTTAATAACCACCTAATAAATCATTTAAAAATGTAAAATTAACTTCAACTTTTTAAAGCAAAAATTCAATAAATAAAAAAAGAAATGTAATATCCTCATGAGCAATATAAAAAGAACAAAAACACATGATAACATATTATAAAATACAGCAAGCAGATCACATTTAAGTATTAAATATATAAGTAATTGATACAGACCAGCATTAACTGAAAGATCCCGTTTCTTTTAGTGATTGGTTGAATTTAGCAAATCTGTTCAATTCTTTTAGCAATAAACGACTTCTGTCTGTGATCGACATTATTCAAAACACATTCAGCGCAGCGTCAAGATCAAGTGAGCAACTAATGACTTAAAAACGGAACAGGAACTAGAACTCCACGAGGATCATTCATAATCCTGTTATCACATCACATGATCCGCTCGCTGGAATGTGAACGTGGGCCGAACGCGGACAGTGTTTTAAGAAGAGCGACGTGGTTATTTATCTCACGCTCTGACAAAGACACAAAACTAGCTTGTGTCACCAAACTGACGTGACCCTGACGGGGCGGGATGTGCAGCGGGCGGTCAGGCATGCGGAGGGGGAGAATCCCTGAACCGAGCGGCTACTGCCAAACGCAATTAACAGCATGTGACCGTGCAGGAAAAAAAAACAGCATCACATTGACAGAGAAACCAGCTTAAAAGGGCTACACGAGGACAGGAGGAACCGAAACATCATCACTCCCTCAAAAACACACCAAATGTGCTTAGAAATGCCAAAAATAAAACCACAAGAATTACACGGTCAAAAATACTGAAACATTTACAAATAAAATACATATCTGTCGCTGTGCAAAAAATAATCTGTATCATATCAGTCATATAAAAACCAACACTGGCTGATCTTTAGTCTTTACTGATAACTGTTTCTGGTTACTAAACAGAAAACTCAGAAATAAATAATTTAATAAACATTATTTTCCCCAGTTAAATAAAAAATCTAATACATTCTTCAGCCAAACTCAGACCAAGCAAAAATTGCAAGACAAGGTGAAATATTCAAAACACTATCACATAAAATATAAAAACATTAATGTTAAATCAAAACAAAAATGTCCTAAAAGAGTATGTGATTTTGTCCAACTATTTTAGATTGCGAAACAAATGCCATAAAATAATAAATTAAAATATTCACATTATATGTCTATTGTTAAAATATAATCAGTTTAAATTTTGTAAAATAAAATTAAATAAAAACAGTTCAATATTAGTCAAATTTTAGTCTTTAATTCATTCCTGATAAGAAATAGAAACTCAAAAAATTGTAATACTAAATGCCTTATATAAATATATATATATATATATATATATATAAAACATAATAACAATAATAATATAATATATTAATAATATATAAAATATATTAATATATATATATATATATATATATATATATATATAAAAATAAAAATAAAATATATAATATAATATCATTCATCCAAACGAAGACTAGTAAAAACCCCAAGACTGAATTATAATGACGCAGAATGTAATATTAAAGACGAATTTCATGTTAAATCAAAACCAAAACATACTAATAAAACGCTATGATTACTAACATTACTTTTACTATTCAAGTTTCTGTTTGGTTGGAACCTACATTTTTAACTTATCCGACTTACAATAAAATAAATGGTTGCACTTTATTTTAAGGTGTCAGTATTACAGTGTAATTACACATTTAAGTACTGAGTAATAACAATTAACTACATGTACTTACTATAGGGTTAGGATGAGGGTTTGGTTTAGGGTTAATTGCATGTAATTATGCATAATTTATAATTTATGTATTATAGTAAATACATGACACATATGTAACAATGACACTGTAAAATAAAGTGTTACCAAATAAATAAAAACTATAGACACTTGGTGGTAGGCAACCCCTCAGAGCACCCTAGCAACAACAGAACAATCACCCAGAAGACCCTAGCAACAACAACAACGGAGCAATCACCCAGAAGACCCTAGCAACAACAATGGAACAATCACCCAGAAGACCCTAGCAACAACAACAACGGAGCAATCACCCAGAAGACCCTAGCAACAACAGAACAATCACCCAGAAGACCCTAGCAACAACAACAACGGAGCAATCACCCAGAAGACCCTAGCAACAACAGAACAATCACCCAGAAGACCCTAGCAACAACAACAACGGAGCAATCACTCAGAAGACCCTAGCGACAACAATGGAACAATCACCCAGAAGACCCTAGCAACAACAACAACGGAACAATCACTCAGAAGACCCTAGCAACAACAGAACAATCACCCAGAAGACCCTAGCAACAACAGAACAATCACCCAGAAGACCCTAGCAACAACAACAACGGAACAATCACTCAGAAGACCCTAGCAACAACAGAACAATCACTCAGAAGACCCTAGCAACAACAACAACGGAACAATCACTCAGAAGACCCTAGTAACAACAGAACAATCACTCAGAAGACCCTAGCAACAACAACAACGGAACAATCACTCAGAAGACCCTAGTAACAACAGAACAATCACCCAGAAGACCCTAGCAACAACAGAACAATCACCCAGAAGACCCTAGCAACAACAACAACGGAACAATCACTCAGAAGACCCTAGCAACAACAGAACAATCACCCAGAAGACCCTAGCAACAACAGAACAATCACCCAGAAGACCCTAGCAACAACAACAACGGAACAATCACTCAGAAGACCCTAGCAACAACAGAACAATCACTC
>CM076086.1:42167862-42227862 GCA_038088235.1 Zacco platypus | reverse complement strand
TTGTTATTTGATAGAATAAAATATGAGGGGATTTCCCGAGCTGTTAGATTTGAATAATGTATTGGTTTGCTGGACTTTAAAGTAACGGACTGTGACTGTGACAAACAAATGAACTGCAGCAACACTTTTGTTTCTCCTTTTCTGTAAGTCTTGCACCCTGACGACAATGACAAAGCATTGAACATAAAAAGAAAGTTTCCCAAAATAGGGAAACAAACAGTCAACAAATGAACTCATACTTTCAAAATGAACATCTTCAGGGAACAAGTTCACTTTGTGACTTATTTTAAGGGACTTCAATCATTAAACACAAACACAGTGCTGAAGTAACCACCTGCTATCTTACAACTTGGCGATCCTTAAAGGGACTGATTATCGAAAAATGTCACTATTTACCACCCTCACGTCATTTAAATCCCATGCAACTTACATTCTTGAGTGAGAGACAAAAGGAGAGTTTCTGAAGAATATCCCGGCTGCTATTTTCCATACAATGACAGTGAATGGAGACTGCGGCTGTCAAGCTCCAAAACAACAAAAAACACCAGCAAAGTAGTTTGATTTTCTGATAACTTCAATTTTTTCTTCACACATTTATCATATGACATCAAAAGACTTGGGATATAGTAATGTATTATACATTTACAGTTGTTTTGAAGCATTTCTGAAGAATTTCCAAACCGTTATTTTCCATTCAATAGCAGTGAATGGAGACTGTGGCTGTCAAGCTCTAAAACAACAAAAAAATCCAGCAAAGTAGTCTGATTTTCTGAAATCTTACATTTTTTTCTTCACACAATTATCATATGTCATCAAAAGACATGGGATATAGTAATTTAGACTATGTTTATTATACATTCATGCTTGTTCTGGAGCTGGGAAGCTCTAGTCCCCATCCGCTTTCATTGTAAGAAAAAGTGCAGTCTGAAAATCCAATATAAAATTCACCTTTTCAGTTCCAGACAAAGAGAGAAAGTAAGTCACAAAAGTTTGGAACAACATGAGAGTGAATAAATCACCATTTTAATTGTAGGTGAACTGTCTCTTTAAGTCACAAGAACATCCTCTTTTAAACTCCCTCAGTCACTAAAAACCAGATAATATCAAACTAGTTCATCTGTACTCAGACCTGTAGTTCTCCGCAGCGCAAAGCTGGTTGCAAAACAGCCGAATCTTGAGCAGCGCTGCATCACATGACCGAGCGTGTCAGTGGGTCAAGCGGCTGATGGTTTATCAGTTCTTATGATCTAACAAAAGCCCATGATACAAGGTGCAAAAGCATCATCAAAATAAGAACGCCTGGGGTTTACTGTGACATGTGCTGTGGTGGGAGCAAAGCAGAGCAGCGCGTGTCACATGGGTAGCGGAGCAGAAGCGCGTGTGCACAGGTGTGTATTTGTGTTACTCACTCAAACATTGCAGGCCATGCTTCCTCTGCAGGGTCTTGCTGCACAGTGAACATGTGGCCCAGCTTGAAAACGAACCAGGCACGAGCTGGTGGCCGCTCACACTGCGGCGGCGCACTTTCTCACGCTCTCTCAACTCTTTCTCTTTCTCTTTGTCCTTCTCTCTCTCTCTGCCTTTCTCTTTGTGCTGCTCCTTCTCTCGATTCTTACCCTGCAAACAGAGAAATCAAGAAATGTTTAGCATTATCTTCTGATAGTTACCAAAAAAGAAAAACACAAAGTACATGTCCAGGTCATAGTTCATATTAACACATAAATATAAGCTTTAAATATCAAATCTACATACTATATGTCTATATCTTATGGAAGAGGATTAGGGGCAAGTAAAAATAAAAAAATAAAACCATCTCGAGATTAAAGTCATTATAATGCGAGATTAAACTCTTTAAATTTTGAGAAAAGAAGCTGAAATGCAATTTCGAGAATAAGGTCATTGTGGTTCAAGAAAAAAACGTGTTAAATTTGAGAACAAAATTTCACAAAATACAAATTCGACTTTTTTTTCTCAATTTTTCTCAAAACACAATGACTTTATTCTCAAAAATTTAATGAATTTATTCTCAACATTTTGACTTTTTTTCTCAAAATTTAAAGTTTTTTCTCAAAACAACTTTATTCTCGAAATTTAAATGATTTTATTCTCAGTATTGTATTTTGACTTTTTTTCCTCAAAATTTAACGAGTTTATTCTTGCATTATAATACCATTAATCTTTAGATGGTTTTATTTTTTTATTATTGGTTGGCCCTAATCCTCTTCTGTAATATCTATATCTACATATGTCATTTATTTCTATCTATATTTACGTGAAATTTTATGACTTTGTGAAAGTGTGTGAATCTTGACAAATAACCATAAGCCTTTTTCTTTATGAATATAGAGAGATTGATTAATTAATAAATAATACATAAGATCATTTATTTTTTTTAAAAAGATAATAAACAATTGGCACATTGTCCGGCTTAAAGAACAGGTTAAAACTTCCCCATTGTGTGCATGAGCAAGTTTAACATTTCTACAGTACATTGAAGAAAAAGAAGAAGTTGCAACGACACAGAAGTTACAGTAAAGTTCTGCAGAAATAAACATGACAGTATTCCACGGCATAAACTCAGTGTGTGTGATGTCAGCGTGTGTTTGATTACTTTGTCTTTGTTGAAGGATCCAGTCATGCGGTTCCTCAATGAGCTCAGAGTCCGCTTGACTTTGGTGCCTCTCACCTGAGGCTCCGGCATTTCCTCCTCTTCGTCGTCATTTCTACAAAAACACACACCAAACCCAATTAAAATTCAAGAGAACAAGATGATATGCCATACATATTAATTGGAGTGATTACTATATATATATATATAAATAAAAGACACAAGAAAGTAAATGACTTACTCAATGGCGAGAAACTCGTACCACGTGACATTCCCTCTGACTTCTTTTCTTTCTATGCTTGAATTTCTGCGTTTAGCTCTGAGGAAAAATCCAGGATAATCAAGATCAGGATTAAATGAATTCAGTATAAGACTCTCCATTAGTAACATATGCGTGCTTACTACAAGAAAACTCTGGATATGTTCGGAATGGCATTTAACCAAACTAGTCCAATTATTTTTTGCAGTATGCGAACCTACATCTTTGCCAAATTGTACATTATAAAACAAACCCTTCCATACTTCCAAAAAGCGATTTCACCTTTTTACTGCCTACTTGACTTATTTGATTGGACAAGCAAAACTAATTTTTGTACAACAATTTTGCATAATTTTGAATAAAAAACTGAAAAGATTGCAAGATCATAACCATAATTACCGAATTATACAGAGGTCATGTGACAATGTGCATACTACTGCTTCAATACATCATGTAGTATACAAAAGCAAAGTATGCTAGTATATAATTTTTATGTTTTAAAATAGTACACTACCATAATAATCTGAAAATTTCTGCAGTATGCAAAATGAAGTATGCAGTATGCTCTTTTTTATCTCATTATTTTACCCAGACTGCCAGCACACATACTTTTTAGAAAAAAACTTAAAAATAGCATACAGAAGCATACAGTGCGTACTGCGCAGTTTCCATTCCGAACACAGCCTCTTGCTAGCCTGCTGTTAGAAGCGTCAGTCAGATGTTTCGTGACCCTGTTAAAAGCACGCTCTGGTTTTTCATGCAGGTTTTTGAGGTAAAACAAAAACATCCTAACCAGGAAAAGCCTCACCAGGTTCAGGGTGAACACAGAAGATAAACTATGTCATAAACATGCAAACGTACACAACACGTTCAACACAGGCGAGTGACAAACAATGCTTTCTATTTTGGGACTGCAAATGAAACGTGGGCCAGTGGCACTCGTGTTAATGCTGTTAGTTTGTAAGAGGGCACGACGAGCTCCTTCACACTGTTTACTTACCCATGATACTGCTTAAGCTCCTGTAGAACTTTCTGTACCATCAGCCTGAGACAAACAAGACACTGAGGCTAAGTATGTGTGGCAGTGGGAGGTCACACGGGCGGGCCGCTGTCCAAATAAAACCATCAGCACAAAATCTACTGCCTAGCTCACACGTACAGGGCCAGACTACGTCAACGGTGGGCTAGAATCAAATCACCCACAGCTTTCGTTTAGCTTAACAGAGAAATGGCAAAAAAAGTTGCAACAATGACTACTTTTTTTCCCGTTACCTTCATTAGCTTTGAGGCTAATCTATATGCTAGTGCGCTTCTAAAAGCAGATATTCATTCATTGATCCTTATACGACCTTCTAGGGTCATAGGGTGGAAGCCTGTCCCAGTTTCCCAGGGGGAAGCACACTGTACAGATTGCTTGCTCTCACAAATACACACACTCCCACAGATATAGGACATTTTTACTTATCCTACATGTCTTTGGATTCTGAGGGAAAAGGGGGGAACATGAAAAACTCCACACGGAAAGGCCTCCTGGTTTAGCTGGGGCTAGAACCGGGGACCTTCTTGCTGTGAGGCAAAAGCACTAACCACTGAGCCACCGTACTTCACTGATCTAAAATCACCTTCTGGTAGCAACTATGGTGCACTTCATCAAAACTTAAATGTGGAAACTTACACATGACTTCGTCCCTCCACAGAATGCAGCCCCTCTTCCAACTCCTGCTCTTCTGGAATTCCAAAGCAACATAAAGTCAGGACTACACGTATACTTTAAAATATAAAGGTTCTTTAATGGTTCTTTGCAGCACTACAACAATATATGGCTGTATAGGGTTCATGGGTTTCTATATGGTTGCCTGGAGCCATTACAGGTTCTTCAGATCAGTGTTTCGGTATCTGAGTTCTTGAAAGCACCAGAACATGGTTTAGCTGAAGAACTACAGAATAAAGACGGCAAAATGGTAAATTATTCTGTTTTGAAGAATCAGATTTTGATCCAAGAATTCCTCCTGACAGAGTTAGCATAGGATTTATCTGATTGCTTCAGAAGTAGAGCCCATGAGAACCCGATTCTTCCAGACTCGAGTTGCCTTTCTAATTGGAGAATCATTTCACTAACCTCTGGCCTCTCTGGCAGCCTGCTTAGAAGTCTCCAGTATGCGGGAGACTCTGTCAGCTTGCGATTTTTCATCCGTTGCGAGAATTTCAGATCTGGAATACACTGTCCTTGCTGGTGAGGGTGGCTGCTGTCAAAATTTAAAAACAGACCGTGGGAAAACATTATCAATACGAGTTAAGGCAGGGGTAGCCAACCCAGCTCCTGGAGGACTACCTTCCTCCAGAGTCCAAACACTCCTGCCTGTTATTTTCATGTAATCCAGGTGAGTTTGATTAGGGTTGATGTTAAACTCAGCAGAATAGTAGCCCTCCAGGAGCAGGAGTATGGTTTATAGAGTTATGTGAAAGCCTTTCTCTAGTCATACTATGACACAGATTTCAGTAAGGACAGTTACCGGTATTTTTGAGCTTTCACTTTCCACAGCACCGGTTGTTTCTTCCACTGAGCTTTCGGAGTAGGAGGAAGATGGTAAATGGGAACTTTTGTCCTCTCTTTCCCCATCACTGTCAATGCCGGTGGTGTCTAGACTGAATCTACATACACAACCATACAGTGTTTACATACATACATACATACTACAGTATTACTCTGTCAGTTAGCACTTCCCAGACATATATCATCACATTTAGTCCTGAACATGACATTTAGACATTAGGACACTGAAAATGTGCGTCTTACCTTCTGCCCAGATCAATTGGCGACACTGGCACTTCCCAACTGTGTCTACGTGACGTGGACATAGATCTAACCAAAATTGGAAAGTTATCCGTGTCCGAGTCCTCATCTTTCTCCGATTCCAGATAATCCTGGAACTCTGAAGATCTGATAGTAACCAAGCGATCCATGGCTTCTCCTCCAGAAAAAATCCCAGTGTTGTCTATATTGACGAGTTGATGGGTGTGGAACTCTGTGGAATCCTGCCGAGTTTTACTCTCTGATGTGGACACAGGAGGTACCAAATGGGTAAGACCCTTGTCAGAAACGGGTGCAGTTAAGACAGGAAGTTGCACGTCTGGTTGGTCGGTGGATCCGAGTTGCAGGTCTCTAAAATATTCTGAATCTCTCAAAGAAGAGCAGAGATCTAAAAGGTCCTCCTCACTACTGCACTCGTCACTCTCAGCCAAGAAGTTCCCCTGAAAACAGGAAACCCATAGACAGCTGACTTTCTTACAGCAACAAGGTCACAACATGAATAATAATGTGATGTCTACTGATAGAGTCATTCATGGGCTGAAAGTGGAAGCAGTCAGCTGAACTTCTTGTGTTATATAAAAAGCACTAAACACATTTATCCAATATTGTTATACTTGTTACAAGGAAAATCCCCATGGAGGAACCAAGGCATTGATCAATGTCTCAAGATATCACACAACTCTTTTAACTTCAGTTTCAGTCTGTCCCTCTCACAAAGCTGTTGTAATTTCAGAAGTCGTATATATAGCGCACAATTCAAATAGGCAATTTTTTTGGTGAACCGGATTTTGATATGTTCCAGGCTTAACATCCTTGATGATCCTGGAACAACATTCCTGGCAACGAATCAGTTTGAGAGTTTAGGGCTATTGATAAAATTTGGACTAAACTGCTCAATTCATATGGATTAGTTTTACGATCTCTTTATGAACTTTTTGAAACGTCAAAGTGGTAGTTGCATAGATGTCTATGGAGGGACAGAAATCTCTCAGATTTTATTAAAAATATGTTCATTTGTGTTCCAATGATGAACGAAAGTCTTATGGGTTTGGAAAGACATGAGGGTGAGTAATTTATGACAGAGTTTTTAAGGGGAACTATCCCTTTAAGTTTAGGACTGGGTTAGGGACTGATGCATCATTCTTATCAACCAATCACTCCCCCTAGTTTAAGGGTTAGGTTATGGTTAGGGTCTTACCTTGTCTTCAGGAGAACTGCTGAAGAAGACGTCTTCTGGGATGGAAGCCGGGGACAATGAAGAGGAGGAACTGGGTGCTGAGACCGGGGCAATAAGTTGAGTGCATGGTTTGCAATCTGAAGCTGAAACACAAACCGGAATATTACCCGCAACTGTGCGAACTCTTGTTCTCGTGCTGCTTTTAATGAGGTGCCTAATCAAACGTATTGTTGCTGTCACTTTCTACTCACCAGACGAAACAAATTAAGAGTGGTGTGACATTCTGGATATCTAATTACATCATACCTCTTGTGTTTGTTTGTGAGGATTGAGACAAAGCAATAATAGAGATATGATTCTGGAGAGCCAGTGTGATGGCTTACCCTAAATAAAAACCTTCTAACTTCAAGCAGCTACTGTCAGAACTTATCAGTAGCTTCCATTAACTCTAGCAAATTACATCAACATACAGCCGGAGTTAGAAGCTGGAAGCATTTCCCTATAAACAGAAGATCTTAATCTGATGTGAAATGGAAGCACTAGTTTACAGAGGCAAAACTCTGTGTTGTGTTTGATAGCAAGTATATAATAGCTGCCAGCATGATGTCATAGGAGAACCTATGGTTCTTCAAGAAGCCATCTGAATACATATGCTAAGAAATGCAGGGGGCTCAGGCTCTCCTGCTCGGGGGTTCGTAGTGGCCTTCTGAAGTGAAGCGATGCATTTTTGTAGGAAAAAGATCCATATTTATAAGTTCCGGTGAATTCTGGCGGAAGAGTGAACTTTGACTCGACACATGGCGTATTGATGAGCGAGGAAGCGCAGAGGATAGAGCAAAACGAAACAGAGAATGTTTTTAAAAAGACATATCAGAGGAGCTTGAGTTTGTTGCCCAGCCATATTTGTTTTAAAATAGCTTACGCTACTCCTACATCCTAAATCACATGCTGGAACTTCCCTCATGATCGCACAGACGGACGTTACGGGAAGCTAGTGATTACATTTATAAAGTTATAATTATGGATATTTTTCTAACAAAAAGAAGTCATTTGGATTGCTTTCATGATGGATGGATGCGCTTTGTTGGGCTTCAAAATCTCAGTTCGAATTGACTTTATTATAAAGCTGGGAAGAGCCAGGATATTTTTTAATATAACTCTGATTGTGCTCGGCTGAAGGAAGAAAGTCATATCCACCTAGGATGGCTTGAGGGTGAGGTAGTATCGCTTTAAGAACTTAACTTGGAGTCAAATTAAGGCCCATTGCTGAAGTGACCTTTCCAAAGATCTGATCAACTATTGATTTGATATTGACAATGATAAGGACTATGACAAAACCCAGACACCAAATTCCAAACCAGAACCTTTCTCCTTCACCGACTGCCTGTCCTTAAACGATGGATGAATGAAGCCTCCAGTACTTTCTGGCGTAAATCATCTCGGCCCTAGACGAATGACAGAGTCTGAGTGCGGTGAGGTGGTTTGTATCTGAATCAGACACGTGATATGTAAACTATAAGAGCACCATGATGCTTGTCATGTTCAAATATCCTTTTATGGCTGCCCCCTTCTTACCATATGCTCCAACATGAATACTTAAAGGGGCCTCCCAGCTTTTACAAGGCATACAGTAGGTCTGCCGCAGAAAACTTCTGTTTTTCACGCACTCCAATGTCTACGCACACACAAAGATGCAAAGTTGTATTTTGGTCTAAAAAAATGAAACTGGCTCTAAACAACACTTGAGTAGCCGAATCCCTGGAGGAAGCTAAATGTTTGCCAGTAGCAATTTGCAGAATTATGTTATGCGAGTCTTGAGCTTTTTCAAGAGGATTACGGGGGCAACCCTAAAGCGGTAAAGCAATGCAGCACTACCTTCTCTGAAAATGCACACAATTTTTGGAGATTCATTAACAGATGCTTTTGTTTCTGCTTGTTTTGGATGCTTCTTTCCATCAAAAGCAACTTGAGTACACTAATTTGAGCTGGTGTGACTTCTGTTACTGTTACTACTTCTGTTTTTTTTTGAGTCTGCCCATCTACCCTTCAGTCTATCTGTCTATATAGACAGACAGAGAAGCTCAATGTTTTGCAGCAAATGCGCTAATGGCTAGCAGCTAAAAGCAGTATTTAAAGTATGGTAGAGAAAGAGCGGAAATAACATGTGTGCAAAATAACTGTGTGTCAGATTCAAACATCACTTGTATGAGCTCATGGCTCAGAGTATTGCGCTATCCACTAGTCTTGTGATTAGCATTTGAATATAGAGTTTTGGAGTCCATTGACTTCCAATAATAGCTCAAATTACAGTAATGACAAACCCACAAAACTATATGAGAAGTGTGAAAATGTGGTTTTGCATGCACTAATAGACATGGGAGCTGCATACAAGAGTGCGTCCTGCTTGCAATGTGACCCGTACTCTTGAGCAGCAGTGGTCTGAGACCACAAATGCATGCATCATCACATCAGTGACACTTAACAACAAAGAACAACACCTCCTCAACTATTTATAGTTTAAGACAGAAAAGATGACCATACCACTGCACAACTCCAGATACACACATGGCTGATTTTGTTCACCAACACAAAACAAACAATATACCATGGTAAAGAGTTCAAAATAACTTAGAATTTATTATTATAACAAATAAGCATTTACTTTATATATGTAGGGACTGCTTTTTTTTTGGTCAGAAAAGTGGAAAAGAGTGGAAAAGAAAGATGCCAGAAACCCAGAAAGACACAGATATCCTGTCTACCTCTTTTGAAGGACCATCGCTTCATCCATGAGAACGAAGGCCAGGAGTTGTGGAGAGGTGGATCTGCCATGTGGACGTCAGTGAGCGAGATATCAGAAAAACTAGAGTCCCGCAGCCGGATCAGAGGAGGGAACCGCCGGAGATTAACTAACATATGATTTAAAGTCAAGAGGCACGGTAGCGGGGGCTCACAGCGAGAGTGAGTGGGAGGGATGGAAGCGAGAAAGGAAGCACCACTTGATCTGAATGGGAGGGAATTGTGTCTAATATTAATGGTACAAAAAAATGGTACCATGATAGTACCAGGTGGTAAATACCATGGTACTGTCCTTTCAAAGATTATTTGGATACTTGAGGTCACACTTATTTCATATGTATCATTTGCAAACATTCATAAAAATGTAACAACTTGCTCCGCCCTGAAACCACTTTCCTTTTCTGCTGACATCATTAAAGCCACTTATTTTTAGACTCCTCCCCTTCAATAATCATATAGAAATACTTTTCACCATCCAATCAATCCCTGATAGATAAAGTTCTTCCCATATTACTCCTTTTATAAATCTTGTTTTAGTCCGAAATATCTCAGATTATGGCAGTAAAAATGTAAAAAATGTTGATTTTAAGTGTGGCCTAAATATCCAAATATTTTTGGGGCCAATGCATATACTACGGTATTATATAAATGCTATATTCATACATCATTATACTTCTATCAAAAAAAAAAAAAAAGTATTTGGTACTACCATGGTATTCTTGGAAATACCATGAGGGCTTTCCACACTTGAACTAGTTAACCCTGGGTCGTTCTAAATCCGAGCTAAACGGAATCCGACTGTACTATCAAGTTTACTGAATGGACATAACAGACTATAAAGATAAGAATGAAACTGTCTCCGCTCAAATTGACGCGTTATCTGTCAGCATTTGACATCTTCCCTCTAAAAACGCTGAATTTACTGTTTATATATAATGCGCAGTGTTTACGTAACTGAACCGCATCTCTACCGGATCATTTCGCATTGTACAAGTTTGGCACTGCAATGCGGAGTTAACACTGCAACAAAAGGGGTGCTAACCCTGCTCCAGAGCAGGGTTTCGGGTTTTTTTGCTAACCCCGCTTCTAAATAACAAGCGTGAAACGTTCCTTTGCACAGGGTTAAAAGCAGAGCTTAGAACGTCAATAACCTGGGGTTAAGCGCAGTGTAAAAAGCCCACAGAGTACCAAAAATATATTTCTGATACCGTCAGCCCGCAAATAAATAACTAAATAACAGTAATACCATTGTAATTTTTTGCAAAACGAACAAAAATGAGATCTACAAACAGTGTGTGAGAGATGTGGTGTACAAGACTGAAAGTGGAAAACATCATTCGTCGTTAAAACAGCACAAACAAGCGTCATGATGGTTGCTCTAGAAAAATAACCGCAATTTTAAAGACAGAAAGACACAACCAACTTCAAGTATGATTTTCTACACATCGTCATGCAGTTGCAGCACACTGATCTGGACTATACCACGGCATTTCTGCTTAAACAGTTCCTTAAATGAAGCTGGTGAAGCAATAATGGCCGAAAGCACCAGCAAAGTCCATCAAGTCGGGCTCACGTTCTTATAGGTCAAAATGTCCAAACTTCATTCAAAACTCGAGGTTAAACACATTAAAGGCTGTACGATAGCATCTCAGCTTATCTGGCGCTGCAGAAGATTATGATTTGCCAGGCATGGATTAATTACAAAGTAAGCACTTTGATTGTTTATTAACTAAAAAAAATAAATGTTATGTACTTACCCCAAAGAAACCATAGAGAAAAAATCCACAACTAGCAAAACGTCCTCCTCCGAGACTAACGCACAATTTTCTGCCAGCTGAAACGTCTGAAAAGAGCAAAGTGCTGCGTTAACCACAGCCTAGAACACACACTCTGCTACAACTTCCTCTTCAGACTCACATCCAGCACAGACACATGGCCTTTGCTTGAACACCCGTATGGGGCCCTTCTATTCGGATGTGATACGATCTAAACATGTTGATGTGGGACGTTAGAATTCAAACTGTAAAGGAAAACCAATGTCTTTCGCATGTGCCTGTGATGACGTGATAGTTGCAGCATTCTCAGACTAATGAGTGCACTTGTGCAGGGGTTTTTGAAAAGATAAGCAGAACTCAAATGCTGGTGGTTAATGTGGTGAACAACCCTTTTTGAAGAGTTTGTTTTGCTTTAACTGACTGCTGTTCACACTTCACTGACAACTGACTTTCCTACTGTATAATCGTGGTACTGCTGTTTTGATGACCAAATATAGAGAGGTTTTCTAAATAACAGCACTGAGCAGCTTTTTATGGTTTTTAATGGCGTGTCATGTAAATACCACAGAATTCAAATATGGCAACCATTCAGTACCATAGTACAGGTGCTGGTCATATAATCAGAATATCATCAAAAAGTTGATTTATTTCACTAATTATATTCAAAAAGTGAAACTTGTATATTATATTCATTCATTACACACAGACTGATATATTTCAAATAATTTTGATGATTATATCTGACAATTAAGGAAAATCCCAAATTCAGTATCTCAGAAAATTAGAATATTGTGAAAAGGTTCAATATTGAAGACACCTGGTGCCACACTCTAATCAACTAATTAACTCAAAACACCTGCAAAGGCTTTTAAATGGTCTCTCAGTCTAGTTCTGTAGGGTACACAATCATGGGGAAGACTGCTGACTTGACAGTTGTCCAAAAGACGACACAAAAGATCATTGCAAAAGAGGCTGGCTGTTCAGAGAGCTTTGTGTCCATGCACATTAATAGAGAGACGAAGGAAAAGATGTGGTAGAAAAAAAGTGTACAAGCAATAGGGATAACTGCACCCTGAAGAGGATTGTGAAACAAAACCCATTCAAAAATGTGGGGGAGATTCACAAAGAGTGGACTGCAGCTGGAGTCAGAGCTTCAAGAGCCACTACGCACAGACGTATGCAAGGCATGGGTTTCAGCTGTCGCATTCCTCGTGTCAAGCCACTCTTGAACAACAGACAGCGTCAGAAGAGTCTCGCCTGGGCTAAAGACAAAAAGGACTGGACTGCTGCTGAGTCGTCCAAAGTTATGTTCTCTGATGAAAGTAAATTTTGCATTTCCTTTGGAAATCAGGGTCGCAGAGTCTGGAGGAAGAGAGGAGAGGCACACAATCCACGTTGCTTGAGGTCCAGTGTAAAGTTTCCACAGTCAGTGATGGTTTGGGGTGCCATGTCATCTGCTGGTGTTGGTCCACTGTGTTTTCTGAGGAAGTTTTAGAGCACTTTGTGCTTCCTGCTGCTGACCAACTTTATGGAGATGCAGATTTCATTTTCCAACAGGACTTGACACCTGCACACAGTGCCAAAGCAACCAGTACCTGCTTTAAGGACCATGGGGAAGATGGGATATGCCAGACCCAACAATGCAGAAGAGCTGAAGGCCACTATCAGAGCAACCTGGGTTTTCATAACACCTGAGCAGTGCCACAGACTGACCGACTCCATGCCACGCCACATTGCTGCAGTAATTCAGGCAAAAGGAGCCCCAACTAAGTATTGAGTGCTGTACATGCTCATACGTTTCATGTTCATACTTTTCAGTTGGCCAAGATTTCTAAAAATCCTTTCTTTGTGTTGGTCTTAAGTAATATTCTAATTTTCTGAGATACTGAATTTGGGATTTTCCTTAGTTGTCAGCTATAATCATCAAAATTAAAAGAAATAAGCATTTGAAATATATCAGTCTGTGTGTAATGAATGAATATAATATAAAAGTATAATAATACAAGTAATATAAAATATTTCACTTTTTGAATGTAATTACTGAAATAAATCAACTTTTTGATGATATTCTAATTATATGACCAGTGTTTCTTGAAAGTTTGCTTGAGGAGGACAAAATCTATAAACAATGTTATTGTTAATTAAAACTACTTAAAACAGTTTTCAGTCATTTAAATTAAATGAACAATAAAATATAAATATTAGATTAAAAATTTGAAGTGCTGCCGTGAAAACTAACTAAATTAAGTTCAAGTACTAAACTTGCTAAAATTGAAATAGAAATAAAAACTATAGTAAAAACAAAAACTTGTAAAATGACAACTTTCAACTTTGGACACTGTGTTGAACAATAAACTCTAAAACTGTTATTATTGTTAGCTAACATTCAAGACAAGTAATTGAAATAAAGCTGAAATAAACGATGCAAATGTAAATAATTTGATGAAAAATGTAAATTTCAAAAGTTGAATTACTAAAATTTCTAAAACTTTTCTAAAATTAATTAAAGCTATATAGAAATACTTATGAAAACTAATAAATGACAAAAAAATAGGCCTACAATTACTAAAATTAAAATAAAAACTGAAAATACACACTTTTTACACTCTCACTTGTTAGTTTAATTCATAACACTTTTAGCTGCAATCCGTAAGCTTTGGCTCAGTGTCGCCATCTCTGTTTGAAACCTGCAATTGCAGTTATTTGTGCCGCAGCGCGGATGAATCTAATGTTTTGAGGTGTGGACATTGACTGTAACTCGGAATTACAGATACTACGTCTTGGAAGTATGTCCAAAATAATAAGTTTCACTGGAAAATGTCATCTGAACAAGTAAGTAACATGTCTGCCACTTTTGTTCTGACAAAGTTTTTACAATAAATTAGCCAATGATTAAATCTAACAATCGTAAAGTCAGCTCATATCACGTTAAACCGTGTGAATTATTATTATTATTGTTATACTTTGTTCTCAAATCGTTAATGTTAACAACATTGCGTGACTATGTTAGTGTATTAGCGTTATCTAATTAGCATTTTCTACCCAATGAACCATCAAGATGTCTTACCAGTAAAAAGCAAACTCTGCGTCCGTTAAAACCGTTCAAAACACGGAGTTCATGTCACCTTTCAAAGGCCCGGTCGCCTTTTTTACCATTCTTGATAACAATCCGCCATCAAAATGACGTTTTATTATTCCAGTTACTGTAAAAAGACACTGCAAATGACCGCCACCTGCAGCATCCAGGACTCCTTCTTTGTGTATACTGACGTGACGTAATGACGCAAAGGCAAACTCGTATTTCCCGCGGAAACCTACCAGTACTCAAATTAAAAAAAGCAAACAAAACATTATTACAAGCTTACCGTGTGAATCTGGCTAAAGAGATAGTTTTGAACACTGGCTGGGTATGTACTTGCTTAAATAATTTATTTTAGATCATTTTTAACCAAAAAGGTTACAGATTGCTGCTTTCAATTACATTTATTAACAAAACACAATGAAAAACGATAATGACTTATCAAACATCTATTAATCTTAGTTCATATAATCTCAACATTTACTAATAAAAATCAAAAATCAACTTACAAATATAAATACTGTTAATTTTTCTTTTTATTCTGGGCCGTTATACTTCGGAGGCAGGGCTGTTGAATGCTTGAATCTGATTGGTTGACGAATTTTGTAAGGCATGCAATTATTTTCAGGGAAATGCACAGCTAAAGTAATCCCAGCCAAGTCTTGAACGCATTACAGTTCCATATCACTTCGCCAAATGGTACGAAACTTTGTAAAGGTTTTGACACTTATTATGTGGGAAAAAAAGGGTTAAATGGTGTTGACAAATAGTCACACTTGTACTGCCTGCTGTTAAAAATGACTGCATCCTAAATGAATGAAAAGCCAATTTAATCTAGTGGAAACATCTGGTACTGCAGCCAAACAAAATCTTACTGAAAGCTAATTTTTTGATATTTCAACTTCAAATTTGGAACACAACTTGTTTAGATTTAAGGTTTCGATTTTCTTACAGTATTAGAGTAAAACATGTTTTGGAAAATATACATTTAAAAATAGTAATTTCTGCATTTTTTAATAATAATAAAAAACAAACTTCTATAACTTTTAGTTTCACTTTTAAAAAAAAATTCACACACAGCAAAACCCCAGAGTTAAATCAACTCTACTCAGATAACATTTGGTCCCTCTCTAAATAGTGTTAAAGTAACACTGAAGCAGAGTTAAAGTTAATGAGGTAATTAAGCAATTAATTAAATGATGATTGAACATTAATGATGAACACCTGCTGTTAACAAGCAGAATCACTGTAGAAAAGAGAAACACAAGAACTACCTCATTAACTTTAACTCTGCTTCAGTGTTACTTTAACACTATTTAGAGAGGGACCAAATGTTATCTGAGTAGAGTTAATTGAACTCTGGGGTTTTTACTGTGCATGAACAATAATCTACCATGTGTCTTTAAAAAAAATGACAAAACTTAAGTTTGTGCTCCAAAGCATTCAAGATTTACGACAGTTTAAGTTGGAAATTTCATTTTCAGGTTTAAATGGATCATAAATATAAATTAGTACCATGAAAATCCTCTAAAAATACAACATATTGAATAAAAAACATTGTCGATATTATCAAACCAAAATATAGTATTCATTTAATTAGGGGAAAAAAAAGTTAGAAAAACAAGACCTTTAAAATAATTTACTCACCGTCATGTCGTTCCAAACCTGAATGATTTTCGGTCTTCTGTGGAACATAAAAGAAGAAATTTTGGTCGTTCTTTTTCATTTAATGAAAGTGAACTAAACTTAACATGTACTGTAAAAATAATACCATTCACTGTCTTGGGAACAGACACAACTGCGAGTGATTTTTTCCCAATAATTTTTAATTCATAAATTTCATATAAACAGTTAATTGTTGAATAATTTACACACAGCAAGATTTATTTTCATTTCATTCCAACATTTACTGTACACGTCACTGCTTGGCTCTCCTTGAAAAACTAAAACTGTCGATCCGTACTAGTTAATCATGGCACAGTTAGATCCTGGTCAGACAGATTAGTTGTTTTGTTTAAATAAGTGACGGTGGTTTTCCATACGCTCGTGTACCGCAACGTAAATGGCACAAATTCAACCAGTGAAGGGAAAGTTTTGAGGGGAAAGTGTGTGTTGATGATTAAATAACATTTTCTACAATACAGGTGAATGACAGGACTGAAAAAAAAAAAAAAACAGCTGTGGGGATCATCTATGTGCACAGAGGAAAAATAAAATACACATGAAACAAGGAACAGCAGGGATGAACGAAAAACAAACAAAATGGTGACACTTTCAACCAAAGAGAAAATGTTACAGGACAACAGTTGGAAAAAAAACACATAATTTGCTGATAATTTGATGTTTAAACAGGCCAGACCATTTGAAACACGTCCGTCTATCATTTATATATATATATAAGCCCCTAAAAGATGTCCGATTTACATAAGAAATAAACATTTAACACATTCAATATTAACAAAACTCGACTTGCTGATGTAACTGGGGCCGACATGATTTCATCATCCAGATTCGCGCTCGCTCGTCTGCATGTGTGAGTTGTCAATCGTTTCAGATGTCAATCATACTTTGATTTTTGCATGATTGTAGCTTATAAGAAAGTCTGCAGTGGTCTTTTCCAGTTTTTCACATTGAAAAACAACTGTTTATTCAAACTGTCACGTTTATGAATCGCCATGTAGAGGAATTTTCCTTATCGTACAAAGAAAAGGGTAACAATTTACAAATACAAAATGCTGACAAAGGATATGCAATCATTTCTTGGATGGCAAACAAGTAGTTGTACATGAAAGAAAAGAATTAAACAACAATGCAATGTCGTAAAAAGAACATCACTGTTGGCCAAACCCCCGAACGGGTCCGTCATCCGATCGGTTTTTACGGATTTACATCTCTGAATCACAGTGTAATGCCATGAACAAAAGACATCACACTTTCATTGAAAAGAAAGCTATATACATTGATAATGTTAATTCCGTAATGTACATCAATAGTAAAAGTTTACAGTCAGTCAAAAAAGTTATTGAATTTGCCCTCCCTATTTTGACTAAAAAAATAGAAATTAATATCTCTACGTGTAATACTTTTTCCTTTTAAAAACAATAAAATACATACAATGCCTCGCGCTCGACCTGTTTCGCTCTTCTAGCTTGCTGTAGAAAACCGCATTCGGGTTGAAGTGAAAATTTAAGATCGTTTATCAAAATTATATTCTCTTAATTTCGATTTACACTGGGAGCTGCCAAAGTTGTTGTTTGGTGAACCTATCGCACGACGTCGGGCAGTTTGTCAAGCGCACAAAACGAGCTGTAGCATTTCCAAGAAGAGACGAGTTCAGCTTAATTCAAAACAAAAATAAAAGAATATCATTCACATATACCAAATACAGTAAAACCGAGCCAAGTATTGAGCCAAAGATGTGCTAACCTGTGTACCTACGACTAGAAATCTGTACAATAGGCTCCAGTATTTCGAGGATGTTGGGTGAAAAACAATCCGGTCCAGGGAGTTTGTTGGCCAGGTTTGGCTTGGAGGATACTTAGGTTTGTGCAAGGCACTAAGATACACAATGAAGAGGCAACGAAATACGCTAAATGCTTTCGAGATGCGCGACGGGCATCCAAAGGCATCGTTTTTGCAGTTGTCCATCCTTAGTTTTTCCTCGTACGATTAAGCTAGCAGTGGATAGTTGACGCTCCTCCGATTAACAATCTCCCTGAGGAAAAAAAACGAACAAAAAAAGTTTCTATGGCACATAGGATTGTCCGCGAGAATATTTATGAACGCACGTGTGAGGAGAGGCAGAGGTGAAGTCCGTGTTTACTATAAACTATGGCATTGATAGAAATTTTCACAGTAGAAAAACACATGGATAAAAAAAAGACAATCACATTTGGAGCGAACAAACAAAAGAAAAACAGTGAACGATTTTTATTTTTTTTTTGTATGCAAAAGAACTGGGGCATCAGTTTGTTCGGTAAGATATTGCAGCGAGCAAAGAACGGTTAACCGCCCACCGTGACGACATAGCCAGTAAAAATAACACGAAATGTGAATTCGTGGGCATTTTCGCACAACAAACTGTAATTCAGTAGTCATCCACTCTTAGGAAGTGACTTGAAAGGTTAAATTCGTGTTTGTAAAGACAAGTGGCTTTAAGAATTGTTTTGTATCATTCAAACAAGTGCTTTATGTAAAAGACAGTATAAAACTCTCAGCGTTACAGAGCCAAACGGTGTACCGTACAATAAAAGCTAGCTTTTCCCCACGCACCTCACAGTATTTTACGTTGTACCTTCGTAATGCTCCATGCTTCAACTTTTTAACTGATCGTTGTGTCTCATCAACTGGCTCTGTGTAATTCAAACGACTCCTTAAAGTGACTCTTTGGATTCGAAGCTTTCTCCAAAATCAAAATCGAACGAAGGGAAATCGGGTTGTGTGTTCGTAGTTGCGAGAGAGAACCGAATTAGGGATTGTGGCCGTGGTGTTCGCTGCCCCGAAACAAGCCTGTTAAAGAAATTCAAACAACTAAAGAGAGGTGCACGTGGCTCTAATAAATTTCTAACAACATACTGAGGTAGACTGTGTCCAAACAACCAACTAAAACACTTTAGCGCTAGTAAAACCACTGCATTCTCGACCTCGCCGGTTGTATCTCTCTTTAAAAAAAACAAACAAACAAATCAAAATAAAATTAAAAAAACACTAGATTTACCCGCCTTAGAGCACTGTAATAAAAGCTAGCAGGGATTTACATAATTATGAGGATCATGAAATAAATAAAAATATCAACATCTGCCTTTTATAAGATATGATAATCTTGTATTGGGGGGGGTGGGGGGGGGGTGTCATATAGATGTCCGCTCACTGCTACAGCAAAAAAAGAAAACATTAAAAACTTTCTTTGTAATGCGTACGAAGAGCTACAAGGAAGTTGGATTTCTTTGATTCTGCTATGTACATCGAAAACAAAGCCGATAAGGTCGAGAAAGGGAGCATTTTTCTATCGGGCTACGGTAAAAACGCGAGCGTCACGGTGAGGAAACGGCAAAAATGTTTACAAAATCTCGCGTGTGAATTTTAGCCTCGTTTTGCCGTTTTCCTCCCAACTACCCGCAAATAAATATACATAGACAAATATACACGCACATACATGAAATGTGCACACGGTTGATGACGACAAGTAAGATCCAGTAAAAACGCCATCTCTCTTGCCTCTGGCGATGGGAGAAGGCACAAAGTTGAGGAATTGAGCGTCTGCATACGTTAACTGCTTCTTTCTTCCTTAAGGGGTTAACTGGGAAAAAGTGGCATCATTCTAACAGAGAGAAGGAAGCTTATTTCCCATTGGTCTTCTAAGACTTCCCTTTCTCAGATCTGCAGAGTAAACGCGTTGTTACGTGACGCCGTGCGAGAACGACACTCACTTTGGATACTTTAACAGGTACCGGAGCCTGATAACTTACAGGAATGCTTTATTGATCCGATTCAAATATTGCCAGGCCGAATTATTGTATGTCCACTGTCGAAAAACGAACAATTCAGTGTCCCTCGGTAGAGTTTATCTTTCACTATAAGTTCCTAAATCCTGGTAAAAAATCTGGTAAATTGAGCAAAAAACTTTCTTATCCTACTGAAGCTCCAAAACATTCCTAAAACATTCTGTATAACAGCACTGGGAAACCCAAAGTTAAACTGAGGGATATCTGACAACAATTCGATTTATGACAGGGAATACGAACGTTTATTCTCTTGAGATGTGCAATCAAATGTGTGTATTTTTAATTGAATAGTAATAAATTTTATTACTATTAAGAATTCTATAGTTATTAATTATCCTAAAATGAAATTGACATTTTGATATTTTAGACTAAACCAAAAATGCTCCCCTCTGTGCACTGGAATATCACTGTGAGTCGACCCGCACGTTAATTAATGCGACTTTTTTTGGTTAGACGTAAAAAAAATAAAAAAAACAGCTCATAAAAAGAGACACTGTTGCAAAAAAAAAAAATTTGTATAAGCAAAGCCGATGAAGACATTAGAAAAAAGATATTAGAATTATGTACAAAAGTTCAGATGTTGTGAATAATATATTTAAAATACTGATACCAATCTATATATACCCACTTTATATCAGAGCAGCAGCTATTGGTCAGTCTGAGTAACTCTTTTGTCCAATTCATAACTGTTAAATATCCTTCAGCCGGTAAAAAGGACACAGGAGTAAAAAGCTCAGAGAAAAAAAAAATAAAAATAAAGCAAATAAATTAAACCTCATTCACCAGAACACAATGTGAAAATCATCTATGTGAATTCAGGAATTCTCCAGGACAAAATAAAAGTCATTCCTCTAGAAAACAAAAGTTTGTTCTAAAAGAACATAAGCCATCCCATAGTTCCACACTGTAAAGTCATTGTTCTAAAGAAATTATTAACACAAGCATTGATAGACACTTCTCTTTTTTATAGGCCACGTAATAAAAGGCCACTATCATAAAAGATTTCCACTTAAAAAAACAAAACAAACAAATAGACAGGAAATAAGCATCCGAGGGAGAAGGAAGTGGACTTTGAGGTGACGTAGCTGAAGCAGCTTTTCTGGTTGATTTAGTCATGTTCACAGTTTGCCTGACCAAACTGTCTTGGAAACTTGGCAAAAGTGTAAAAGTGTCAGAAAGCGAATGGTGCGCTGGATGATGGGGGAAAAAAAATGTCTGTTTTCATAGTAACCATACTAGTGTACCATGAGACAAAAACGACAACGACAACAAAAAAGACCTGAGATCTGTATCTTTAAGGGCCTCTGCAAAAATAACGCATTTAAAAACTTTTCTTTAAAAAATTGAGAAGAAAAGCTGAGGCAGACGTTAGGACGGACTAGATCTGGGTAAAGACAGAATTCGGCCATTTTTCTTTCCACCGTTCATATGCGTATAGGGCACGTGCTCCTCGTAATTGCCCCGTAGGCCCACCGAGGGGCCGTTGTCTCTACTGAGGCTCTCCTCACGTTGGGAGTAGGATGAGGGGTCCAGTGGTATGCTCTCCATATTCTCGAAGTCCATGTCGAACTCCTCTGTCTCCGGCTGTTTGTTCTCCTCGCTGTAGAAGAAGGAGACCTCTTGGAAAGTGGGATGCAGGTCCTCCTTCATCATCTCGATGATCTCGTGGAAGGTGGGCCTCATCTTCGGGTTGTACTGCCAACACATCTGCATGAGGTTGTGCCTGCGAGAAGAGTTGGAGCGAGAGAAGACAATCTTACCAGCTGAATCTCAATCTCAAAGGAAAGCCTTGTGTCTCCTTGATTGGTGTGCGATATTGGCAAAAAAATGATATCTCTTTGATTCTGTCAGTAACAATAAATTACACAATATTTTGCTGAGTGTGTTTTGCCCCATGAACTGAGTTTTTCTATCCTAATTAGATGTACGCATCATCTTTTGTCAAATTGTTACATTTAATCAATAAATTAAATTAGAATAATAAGATTCTGAACCAATCAGAATAAATCAGTATCAACAAAATCCATTTTTGCATTGCAGAAGTGGCACATTTTTTTAGACGGTATAATGCAGCTCAGAGGTGGTTTGAGAGGAAATGACATACTTGATATTGTCAGCTTGCACATTATTAAAACAATTCCGAAATTATCGTAGGCAATACATATCGCACACCCCAACTAGAACGTTTGAATTGAAGAAAATTAGAATCAGAATAAGGTTTAGTGTTTTGGATCGAGATGCAACAAACTTTTGAAAACTGGAAATCTTCAGGCGAAACAGCAAAAATGTAATTTTCCGTTTCAGACGAAATAGTTTTGTAAGCCAAAATCATTGACTGAAACGAGGCTGAAATATTTTAATACTGTTATTGTTTTGACTAAATTAACACGTTAACTTCTGTTTCAGTGAAAAAACGGGTTCCTTAGGATAAACCGACTTCAACTTCAAGTTCATGATGGTCTAAGATGGTCTTTTGGCAGAGTTTACCTCCACGTCAGTACTTACATTCTCTCCGGACAGTTTTCCGGTCTGTCCAGGTATCCTCCATCCATGACAAACTTGAGCACTTGCTCATTGGACAGTCCCTGGTAAGGCTGCTCAGAAAGCGTGCTGATCTCCCATAATACCACTCCAAAAGACCTGGAAGTGCACAGATTTTTAATTACAGTGCTGCCAACTCAATAATCTGGGACAGTCCACAAATCCGTTCATTTTGACGGAACCTCTCCATCCTCTAACCCAGGGGTGTGTCCAATCCTACGCCTGGAGGGACAATGTCCAGTAGACTTTAGCTCAACACCCTTGCCTGGGAGTTTCTAGTAATGTCAAAGACATTAATTAGCTGGTTTAGTTGTATTAAATTGGGCTAAACTCAGCAGGATAGTGGCCCTCCAGGGACAGGATTGGACACCCAACAGAATTGGCAAGACGTTTCTTGACCAGTTGCTTGCAGGTGATTTACAAGCCCAAAGAAATACCCACCAGCAGTCAGAGTGAGCGGTGAAAACGCCATCTTTTAGGGACTCTGGTGCCATCCATCTGACAGGCAGTAAGCCTTTCCCGCCCTTGCGATAATAATCAGTCTCATAGATATCTCGCGTCATACCGAAATCTGCAACAAAAATAAAATCAAGATGTTTCGCCCTTTGAACCTCAGGTCTGACTCCAAATATGCCCAATTCTGATCTGCTTACCTCCGATTTTCACAGTGTAATCTTCAGCCACCATGCAGTTTCTGGCAGCAAGGTCTCTGTGGACGAACTTTTTAGCATTGAGGTATGCCATGCCATCTGCTATCTCTGCTGCCATTTGGATCATCTCCTTCAGGGTTGGTGGTGGACGGCCTGGGTTATTCTGAAAAGAAAAACAAAAAAAATCATTAAAATCAACGGGAACTCCAAAGGCTACTGTTAGTTATTGACGTGATGTTTCATGGAGCCATTGAAGCTGAAGAGAACCTAGGTTATTTAGCATACTGTTATAATGCCCTCAGTGAGGGCTAACAAAATTGGGGGCTCGTCCGGGATACGACAATAAGGTGTCGTTCTACAACAAGAAGTCTTACTTCACAATCAGGTCTCAGGCTACGTAGGTAGCTTTTCAGATCTCCGTGCGTCATCAATTCCATGACAACCAACGATGGTTGCCCCTTAGATACCACACCGAGCAAGCGGACCTAGTCAAACACATTGAGAATTTAGACAAGGTTGTTTTCGTCTTTATTGTTATGGTTCTCAAAAGACATCCACACTCACCACATGATGGCAGCTAAATGCTTTCATGACAGAAGCCTCGTTGAGGAACTCGATCCTCTCGCGCAGACTCGCAGACTCGTTGACGGTTTTCACAGCCACTCGCGTCTCCGGCTCACCCTTCACGATGTCTTTAGCGATGCCTTCATACACCATTCCGAACGATCCCTGACCGAGCTCTCTCAAAACGTTGATCTTCTCTCGAAGCACCTCCCATTCGTCTGGGATGTACACTGCGAACACACAAACTCAGAAATGAATATCACAAAATGAAAGTTATAATTATTTTGCTAAATATATGCGTTTCATTCATGTGATTTGCTCATTTATTAGGTCAGATTATTATTTCTTTGATAATTCGATAAATTTTATTTCCAGGACTATGCTTATTTTATTCATTCTTGTTTAGTAAAATGTATTTTTTTTATTTATAAAAATACAAGTGTATAAGATATAAACATAACATAAGAAAATTGATCAATAACATTTCATGATAGTCTTTTAATTATCGATTTTATTAACTGGGTTGCATCTAACTTACCATCATTTGCACTTAAATATTCTGGGTTTGAGGAAGCAATTAACGGGCCAGTCGGTCCTTCAGTTTGTCTGGGGAAAAATAATTATACATGAGTGCACTGTCTATACGACAAATAAGGGCTTAATTTAAGAGTGTCTTATACATACTTCTTCTTAAGGACAATAAAGACTGTACTAGCCAGAATCAGCAGTACGATGAAGCAGATGACCGGGGCGATGATCATTTTCATGTTCATTTCCTCTGCAAAACAAGTATATTAGAGACAGAAGTGGCCAAATTAACAGTAAAAAAAACATAATAAATATAGTACAGCTTACTGTCTTGAACAAAGAAGTACATAGGCTCCGTCCAGGAACCGTTGCCGGCCAGCGAGGTGGCACGGATTCTCACACTGTAATTCCCAGGATGCCCTACTCTTAATCGACAGCCATGATTTTTCTCATAAGTGATTCTGGACACACAGATTTGATCCTCCTGAGGGACAAGAAATTAAAAAGAAAAAACTCATACCAAAGCCATAAAATAGCTTACATACTGCAATACTGGGAAGGTGCAGTATATTTAATATACACACAAAAAATAATGAAGAAAAAAAAAAAAAAAAAAAAAAAAAATTATATATATATATATATATATATATATATATATATATATATATATATATATATATATATATATATATATATATATATATATATGTTAAATAATACAACATAAAATATTAAACTTATTTTTAGATATTTAAAAATGAAAAAAAAAATATTTTGGAATATATGAATGGATATATATTTATTTGATGTATGTATATTTTTAAATTTAGAAATATTGAATTTCTTTAGAATAAAATTAAAATATAATTAAACACCTACATAGTTATCTGACATCCGCAAGAACTTTACTTCATACAATATGATCATGCCATTGGGCGCTCTTGGTTCGTGCCATTTGATGTAGACGAATTCCGGTTCTTCAGGAAGAATTTCGTGAGTCACTGGCCCGACAACGTTGTCTGCTTTTTCTAAGAATATAAACGGCAAGTCGACATATTACAACGTGAACCCAAACCTTTCTGCATCCTATTTGATATAAAAGGTGGTCCGGAGGTCTTACGTTCAGGCAGCGTGCGGGCATTGACATATGTAGGCATGCTGCAGCGGTTCTGGTCTGTGGGGTCGTTGCAGGCCTGGATCTCGATCTGGTAGCTGGTAAAGTGGAGCAGGTCGGAGATGACTGTGGACTCTTTGGAGCTGGCTTTGAACACCATCTTTGGGCTCTTATCCTCCTCTGGGATTAAAGTGGTGGCAAAGTTGGGCAGGCTAGACGGTGTGATCGCAAAATTCGGCAAAGTAGCATTGGCTACGCCCACTGAACGGCGCCGTCGGTGGGGCCTGCGGGTTGACAGTGAAAACTGAGTTTCAGTCATAGTGAACAGACCTAAATAAACACCCCAACCGTTTTAGCTCTAATGCTACATAATGAAGTGTTAGTAGTGTTTTCTGGCAAGCTTTAAAAAACTATATTGTACCGGCATTATTTACTGTCAAATCAATGATTTACATGGTCAAATGGTCACTTCCTGTCTAAGTAGACATTTCTTGGCCAGCATAAGCTGCAATGTGGGCCGTGCAAATCGATTAAGATATAAACCAGTAGATGGCGCTACAGACCCTTGATGTTCAGCAGAACAGAAAGGACCCATTTAATACTACAGCAACCTATTCATGGGACTCAGCACAGGATTAAACCACAGCAAGATACCAGTTCTCATGGCTGCGTTCCAGACTGGCACCTAAGAAAATACGTCCTTATGGGATGGTGCTTTTACAGGGAAAAATGGACCGAAACCATTAAACCACTGCACGCTTCAGAAAGGACATGCACACAGTGTGTACCATGTACAGAGTGACCAATGTGGCAGATGGATCACTGTTTTCCTGCATTAAAATTGGGTTATAAAATGATTACAAATGGGAGCAATTATGTAGTTCTCTGCTGTGACATTTAAAATAGTGATATAAAATGAACTTATTTAATAAAGGGTGATGAAATATATTAATTTTATACATTTTTAATACAAATTATAATTACTTATAATTATATTAAGGATAAAAAAATAAAAGTAGTAAGTATTAAATAAAAGGATGATCATATAGCTGCTAAAAACAGAATTAAAATATTAATAAAACATTTTTCTTATTTGAAATAAAGTAATAAAATGCATTAAATATAAATATTTAGATATAAGACTTCATTGTATTATAAGTAAAACAATTTATAAAATATTAAATAGCTGATAAATCATAAATAGATAATTAAAATAGATTATATTATAAATATATTACAATATATTTTTGTATAATATTATTACATAAAAGTTAAAAACTACTTATTGGCCATCAAATTACTGCTGATGATTATAAGAACTGTAATAAATCCCGTCAATCCGTGTGGTGTCGTGTACCTGGGCTCAAACACTTCATTGTGGAGGTAGTTCTCAAAGGTCTTGCGGAATTCAGACTCTTCGGCTTCTTTCTTCAGCTGCGTCTCTGTTTTGGGGCAGGCGCAGCAGCGGCCCTTCTCATCGGGCACCTCCGTTTGGTTCCACTTCTGGTCTTCTTCTGTGTCGTGGTGTGTAGGCGTATGGGACGGCACTTTCATCCCTGTACGGAGGAAGCAAAGAACTTGATGAGCAACTATGCTGTGGATGTCTGACCACATAGGCAGATCCGGTGATCGCCGCTTGGAGGGACACCAACATACTGGTAATGTACCTTGCTGGCAGTAGTCGAACTTGTAATGCGTGATGTCCTCACTCTGCTTCTGGCAGTAGATAATGTAATGGCTGATGTTTCCGTTGGGATCGGAGGGCGGCTTCCACTTGAGAATGATCTGCGAGGAGGAGTTTGACCAGGAAATGGGGTCCAGTGGTACCGAGGGTCCTGTTACACATTAGAAACAGAGCAGGACAATGTTGCTTCAGCTTTTGGTTCTCAGATGACAAGCTTTCACGAGTCATTTCATTCACATCACGCTACAGGACTGAGAAGAAACTGCTGCTTATATATATAAAATCATATTCAAATTTTAATTTCTATATAATTGTATAAAACAGTAACTGCTCTGTCAACTTAATATACATTTATTAACAGAGACAGTCCTTAGTTTCCCGACAGCTGCAACTTACTGCTGGCGTTGGTGCGGACGTAGATGATCTCACTTTTGGCCCCGCGGACCTGGTGGTCGTCAGAGGCGGCGAGTTGGGTTTTGACCATGATGGCGTACTGGGTCCAGGGCTTCAGAGGCATGATGAGATGACCCGGCTCTATCTGGTTGCCCTCTGTGACACGTTGCGGAGGCTCCACGTCGGCTATCGCCCAACTGTTAGAGCCACAGGCGTCCTGTCCGTCATATTCTGTCACGTTCCTATAAGGACTGAATGGGAAAAGAGAATGTATTTTCATGCTTTCTTAGATGATGTAATTTATTCATGGAACTTTTTATGAACTAATTACTATTAAATATAATAATGTACAATATTAAGAAAAAAGTACTTTTGTGCCAAAAGAAATTCAAAATTTGTATTAACTTATTGTAATCAAATAAACAAAAACTATTAAAGTAATTGAATTTATAAAATTATATTGTTACATTTATTACTTTTAATAGTTTAAGTTCATATATTAAATTTTATATATATATAAATAAATATATATATATATATAAATAAAATAAATTTATAATTAAAATGCGTGTTTTAATGATTTCAAGTAAAGTAATTAAAAAAAAAAGAGAGTAGGATATAGAACAACATTTTGTCTATACGAAAAAATAGTGGAACGTTTTTATTTACTAATTCTAATTAAATATAATATATAAGTTCACTACTAACTAATAATAATAGATTTATAATTAAAATAATATAATTTTAATGCTTTCAAGTTCAAAGCAATTAAAACCATTTTAAAAAGGAGTATGACATAAAACAACATTTTTGTTAATTAATTATAGTTCAATAAAAACATCAAAAATAGCATTTTAATACTAATATTGCAAAAAACAATAAGTAAATAAAATCAAAACTATAACTAGTCCAACCAAACTGAAACTGAAAATCAGCGGGAACAACATAGGATGGTTTCAGGTGTTTCAGTTGTGACACCTTTTATATTTCAGGCTTCATTTGGGTCAGATCAAGGTAATATCCTGATATTATTGAAGTATATATAAGAGATTTAATTAAAAAAAAAACAAATAAAAAAAACTCACGCTTCCTTGTAGAAGACCATGAATCCCAGCAGGTCTCTGAAGTCTGAGGGCCAGAACGGCTCCCACTTGATGAGGATCTTGTCGTGCGTCGTGCGGATTAGTGTAAATTTAAGAACTTGGTTTTCACCTGTAACAGAGGGTCGATATTAGGTCTGGTTTGACATAAAGCTCAAGCTCCAGAGAAACCAAAAGCACTGTGGGTCTTACAGAAGGCCTGGTCTCCATAGGCGGGGATGCTGATTTCGTTTTTAGGGATCCTGTCCTTGGTCCCGGTCACCTCTTCCATCCGGAGGATCTCAGACTTGCAGAGTTTGGTGTTGTGGAGGAAGAACATCCTGCTGTTGAGGATGGTGAGGTTGTGTTTGGACCAGTCCCACAGTTGCCGCAAGTTCTGGTTGTCCATGGCGTAGAACGAATAGTTCCTTCAAAGAACGAGGTAACACAATGCAAATTTACTAGTGGTTGACCGATATATCGGCCGATATTTGACTTTTTTTTTTAAATTATCGGCATAGTCTTTCTTCTTGGTCTCGAAAACACATTTATTTTGACAGTGCTGAGAAAGCAACATTGGCAATTAACATTTACATACATTTATGCATTTACCAGAAGCTTTTATCCAAAGAGGGCTTCATCATAAAGCCAACAATCGACAAAGTAAGTCACCAACAAGTAACCCCAACAACACAGCTCAGCAGTGCCGTCTTACCCTGCTTCCAGCGTTTCACCGCGAATGATCCGCAGCTTGCGGAGGAAGGAGAGGGAGACGAGAGCGTAGGCTCTGCGGATGCTCAGGTAGCCCGTGATCTCCTCCAGCTGACCCAAATTGGCCTCCAGCTCTGCCGCAATATTGTCTGAGGAACAGAAGACGTGTTTTCATTAACATCAGTACTTCACACCATTTCATTTCATGCATACACAGACTGCTATTCAGATATATATTACTGTATGCTAAAAACTATGATCTGACATATCTGAAATACTTGACTCTATTGCATTTCATTTCATTTTTCATCATTTAGCAGACGCTTTTATCCAAAGCGACTTACAAGGGGAGCAATTAGGGGTTAGGTGTCTTGCTCAAGGGCACTTTAGTCATGGTATCGAAGGTGGAGAGAGTGTTGTTCATTCACAATCCCCACTTTCAATTCCTGCCGGCGTGGGAATCGAACCAGCAACCTTCAGATTACAAGCCCGACTCCCTCACCACTAGGCCACGACTACTCTAATTGAATAATTGACTTATGCATTTCTAAAAAGTTTTTAACAAACATTTGTATAAATATATAAAATTACTATTTTATTAAAATAAATATACTAAAATATATTTTATATAAATATGTATTTAATTTTTTTAATATATTTTTAAAAATTATAATATATAAAGATTTTTTTTTAAATAAAGTAATTGGTCCAACAAACATTTTTTATGGTTTTATATAAATAAAACACTAAAATTCTTAGTCTTCTGGAAAATTTGGATAAAATAGACTATTTGTCAAAAACATCAAATATGCAAATATTAAATATCAAAATAAATATGCAAAACATGTAATATCAAAATAAAAAATTAACAATCTGCATATAAATAAAATCTTGCTTTTATTTATAAAATCCATTTTTATACATTTATAAATATTTAAAAAATCTTTTTATTTTAGAAATATTTTATGTATTCAGATTTGAATAAGTAAAAAAAGTGCAAACAATTCTTTGGAGTTCAAATAACACACACATACACACATATATATGTGTGTGTGTATATGTGATATATATATATATATATATATATATATATACACACACACACACACACACACACAGACGCACATATATACACATATATATACATATAAGGCGTGCAACATATATATATATACACATATATATACATATAAGGCGTGCAACATATATATATATATACAATACTCACTTCCTCCGCTGATCTTGATGATCAGACTGCCGTTGAGCACCGTACAGCCCCGCAGAGCCTGAGCGGCAGTGACCGAGTCCACAGTCTTCATCCCTGTACACAGTTTGGGACATCGACCAGCACATGGCATGCAGTTCAACCTAAAATAACGACAACCATGTTTTTAATTAAGAGCAATAGGTGAAGACGAAACCACGAGAGCAAGCCTGAAGACGTTCAAAGCGAGCAACGGCTTTCAGACACGTCTGACTGATGCTCTAAACATGCTTTCACGATGATGTCACCAGCTGGCATGACTTTTCACGATTGTGATTGCGATTGCCACAGGCCCAAACATATTGTTCCCTCATGTCACCTGCGCTGTTGTAGTGTTTGGAACGATCCCAAATTCGGTGTAACGGTATTGTGTGCTCCGCTCAAGCTGCAATGCAGCAATGCATCTAAAATGGAAAGGGCCACTGAGGGCAAACATGAAAACACAATCCCACTGAGACAAAACAAAATACCACAGATCGTTGTGTTGGCCTTGAAGTATGCAAGCTCCACATCACGGCAAACAACCGCTCTGGCTGTCTCATATGAACAGACGACTCTGAAAACGAGGCCGTTTGACGCAAGAATCAGCAATTGCACTGAAAGATACAGTGAAAGAAATAATCACGTAATGAATCCCTGCGACGCAGATGATCTGTATGATTCTGCTGCTTAATTCGATCACTTTTTAACAAAATAAGAGAGTAACGTTATGAAATCTCACTCAAATCTTGCTAAAATGCAGCAATGGGTGAGGAATTCACTTCAGAGCTTTCATAATAGACTTTCTTCTCTGATTCCACCAAAAACAGGGCAAGAACGCCAGACTATGAACTTTATGTGTGTTTGTTTGTCTAATAATATATAGGAGAGGCCTATAGAATTAATTCAATTGCTCTTTTCTAAGTTGTTAGATAGACTTTTTAAGGTGTCTTAGAAATAATTGGACTTAAATATGCATTACACAAAACAAACAAAGTAACACTGCATTTGTATAACACTACTGAAAAAAATAATTTTTATGTTTAACTACACATTGTCATTTGATTCATAAGCCGATTGATTCGCTTTAAAACAAATTGCAGCAGTATCACAGCAGTCATTCGTTGGACATGCTGTAATTTTTTTACTTTAAAAAATAATTGGGTGATTAAAGTCATTCGATTGGGAATCAGAATACACGAGACACATTGCATGTTTTTGTGTATATGACTCGCTAAACAGAATCGGCTCTTAAGAGTCACTCGTTCGGGAATCAGAATACACTAGTCACACTATGTTTGGATTCAAAGAATCAGAGTTTTTCACTCGGAGACTGTGCACTAGTGTTGTCAGACGTACTGAAATTTTAAAAATGTGGCTTTGAGCGCTGTTGAGCGGATTCATAAACACCTTTGATTGGCCATTGTGTTCACATGCTCATCAGATACGTCTGTGATTGGCTACAATGATCAACGCTTCAAAAACATCAATGACGCTTTTCACTGATACACATGGGACGAGTCCGCTGATAGACGCCTCCCGTGTGTTGTAACCAATCACAGACATACATGTTGAGCGTGTGAGCACATTGGCCAATCAGAGGTGTTTACGAATCAACTCAACAGCGTCACACCGATCACACCGTTAACGTGCAGTAGTTTGGTATTGCAACACCATTGAATACTGGGAAGAAAATGATTTGGCGTTAGTATTTTAGTGTGCAGTTTTGATCGCAATGACGAAATATACATGCACCAACTATAAATAGAACAAACGTCATTGGCTTCTGGTATTATTTAGAGTAACAGTTATCAGTTCAAACCTTAGTATTTTGGAACAATTTAACCATCTTTCTAAAGGTCCCGATATGCTTCAAGCGAACAAACTGATGTGACGTCATTTATAACAAAATCAGCCAAAGCGAAGTTCATTTGGAGTTTGAAAAAGCTTGCCAAAGCGCGACCGTTCGCTCTTTCTGCTAAACACCTTCGTACTATCATTGGTCAGAGGTGATTATGTAATAGGTAGATGTGTGCGGAGGCTCCGCCTTCTTTCACAAATCTTTTCCAGTTCATTTCTGTTCTGTCCATGGAGGTTAATATGGTAAAGCTGCTTGATTTTATGCAATCTATTGTGTAAAGTGTTATATAAATAAACATGACGTGACTATTTCGAACTTCACGCTGAGTATATCGAGGCTTTAAGTCTTAACCTTCAACTGCCACTATAAGAAATACTTAACAAACTTCAGCAATTCATTTATTTGAACCCCCCCCCAAAAAACCAAAGAGCCCACAGAAACGCTCACAAGAGAGGCATCGGTTCATTCACAAATGTGTTTTAAAGCACATAAGCCCACTTTTTAATTCCCCTTCCAGTTTTGGAAGGCCACACTATGCAGATTTGCAGTTTGTGCATTTTAACCCCTTCATATTACGCTCAGTTGCCTGTGAGTTTTGGTTCCCGCTGCTCAGTTTTCTCATTTGGAAAATAACAGTGAAGGATGGGGCTCGCTGTTACGAAACGGGCCTTATTGCCGCATGACTGCCTCCCACAAAGGCGAAAGGTGGCCGGACGAGAAAAACAAGCGACTGACGTCACTTCAAAACAAAATTCCTGGAAAACTGAGATCTCATCAAGCTTCCGCAACTGCAGCGCTCCAAAGGCCACCTTTTTAAGGCCCCGAGACCCCAGTGAACGCAAACAAAGGCTGCCATTGTTCCCGTGAGGCTGCGCTTCACTCCCGTTCACAGTGTTAATTCTCTGTTTATTTGTGCGTTAATAATTCCCACACATGAAGCTGGACGTGCAAGCCAGTGTATGCGGGAGCTTCCGGACATTCCCGGGCCAGCCAAACAGACTCAGGCTCAAAAAAAAAAAAGGACGCTAATGTCGCTTTCCGACACGCAATGTTGTTTTGGTTTGGCTCATTATATTTCCCCTTGGCTTGACAAATCCAGCCGGATTGCAAATGACTCTGTTGGAATAATCAGGGTGGCATTTTATCACACTCTTAACACTTGACACCAGCCATTATAATCTGCTCGTTTTCAATTTACCGTGACTGACGAAAAGACTAAACGATGTTATGATACTTCCAGAACAGTTATATCTTCTCCGGGTCAAGTTGAGCGTGACAACGGGTTCATTAACTTGTTAAACGACCAAAACAAATCACAGCCTTAACCAGAAACTGCTGCTTCATGCCTGCAGCACATGATTTAATCATTTATATAAGGGGGGAAAAATCTTACAAAATCTGTCAAGAAAATTTCAGCACTTTTTTTTTTTTAAGTTATATTTTTGCTTATTTTTTTCATTTGGGACAATATTTTCATGACAATTGAAAAAGCGGCAATTCATTTTTCTCATTTATGATGTTAGTTTAAAATATGACATTTAGTTTTTTTAATAATTTTATATTTTAATAATTCAATCATTTCATTTTGCATCTTAAATATTTTTACGCAATGCAGTTAAAAATACACGTGATACAGTAATGCAAATCGCCACTGAGAATAACAATTTAATAAAAGTGCATTATGGTAATAAGAATTTAGAGTAAAAATTGCTAAATTGTCATGAAAATAATGTCAATGCAAAAAAAGAAGAAAAAATTCTTTTAAGTAATTTTCTTTAAGATTATTTAATATTGTGATATTTTTTTTTTGTAATGAATTAATATCTTTTTATTATCAATTTTATTATTAATTATATAACATTATAATCCAATCACATTTAATTTAAATTGAATTCAAATTAACATTTTTTTTCTGTTATACATTGAGAAATTTTCACAGTAATAGGAATCACTATTGAGAATAATAATTGTCTGGATACTTCATGCTAGTAGAATTTACTTTAGAAAAAGTGCCTAACTGTCATGTGAAAAAAAAAAAAAAAAAAAATATATATATATATATATATATATATATATAAAATATAATAAGGAATATTAAAATAATTAAAATAATTTTAAGGAATATATATATATATATATATATATATATATATAAATAAATAAATAACAAATATTTATTATTACAATTAAATTTATATATATATATATATATATATATATATGTATATATATATATATATATATATTATATATAAAAGATTCAGAACACTATTTCTTACTTTTCCTTGTGATTTCATGGTGAAATGTGACCTGTGACCTTTTGAGACTCACGTCTGAATGCTAGACGGATTCTTGCTGTAAACATTCCCTGATATATTCCCTCTCTTTGCGACCGTCTCCGTCTTTTAATTCACCTGTCTTCTCTTGTGATTTATTCATCTACCACTGAGCTCCTAAATCTCATTCTGTGCTACTGAAAAGTTGCTGTTCCTCGTCAACTCGTGTCTAAATCAGAGTAAAATCTGAGTTGAGATGATTGTAAAGTGTAATGCTGTATAACAGTTGGCAGTCTGGCTCATGTAGTTGCATTTATTTAAAAACAAAAGCCGGTACGTACGTGGTGGAATTCATGGTGGTGTATCCAGACGGGCATTCTGGGATACAGGCCCCGTTGTGGATGACGTACTCATGGCAGTCGCCGCTCTTGCCCTTGCACTGGTTGTGGAGGTCCTGGCAGAATTTTAAGGACACGCAGCGCCATCCCTTGAAGGTGTAGTAGCCCGGCGGGCAGCGCTCCACGCAGGCCTTGCCGAACAGGAAGTTGCGACAAGCTACGCAATTGGTTGCGTTCCCTGGCACAGAGCAGCCGCCCAGACACTGATCGTGACAGCACTCCTTATGGGGGGTACAGGCACCGTGGACACATTCGGAAGGACAAACTGTGAAGGAAAAAAGGGAGAAAAGAACAAAGACAACTTCATTTTACTACAGGCAAAAACATTGTTTTTTATGCATTTCTTGAAAGTTTTGAGATTTTGGACTTTCTTTAAAACGTTTCATACTAATGGAAAGACAACATTCAAAATACAGTTTTAATTGTTTATTTTATTGCACTTTTATCTGTAGATTTCAACTACAATCCATACCTTTAAAGGTTGTTTGTCCAAAATGAGTTTTTTTTTTTCTTCATTTCAGCAGAACTTACATAGTTCATACTTTTATTCCTCTCTATATTTGGACAGTTTTTTATATTTAAATTTATATTTATATATTATATAAATTATATTTATAGTTAATTTGATTATATTTATAGTTAAATTATAAATATCAACTCTCAAATATTCATACTCTGGATAGAAACTTCTTGATTCTTTAACACTATTATAAAAAAGGAAAGTAATGGGAATCAAATTTTCTCAAATAAAGTCCAGTGCTAATTTTACATAGAGCGCACAGTGAATTTGACATGAATTTGCCATAGCGGTCAACTGGATATAGAGCAGCATAGTTTGAAATGTCTGTGTTTTATATTATTAATAATAGAAAGGACAATGTTATAATACTTTTTCCATATACTATTCACTTTCTTAGTTCAACAGTTCATCTAATAATTCATTAGACAGTGAATTAATGAAGACGGAGAATGAGCTGCTGTGTATATACATTCAGGCCAAAGACTTTAGATATACAAAAGACAAGGCACTCATACTACTATGAATTGCGCAATTTGGTGGAATAAGTCCCACCTTTTGAATAAAAGCGCCAATCGCCAACTGGTAAAGTTTAGAGGCGCCGCTGAGTGAAATGACTTGCCTTAAAGGGACTTTTGTCAGCAATGTCAAAATAAAAGTCCGCTTCCAACATTTAACGGTCAAACAGACGACCAATTGTCCCTTCGCCGGCAGTTTGATTGACATGCGATCTAACCAATCATAACCCTGAATCCACCATTTTGTCCAAGAAAGCAATCAGGGGAGTTAGTAGATTAACGTTGGTGAACTTGAGCTTGAAAAATTGCATGTACTCACGTCTTGAAACAACATTCTGATGTTCATTCATGTTTATTTGATGCTATAAATGAACTAGTATGAAGAGATGATCGGTTCACGAGGAGCTACAGCGATCTGTCACCACACATTAAAGACACACTAGACGCTATTTATTGTTTAAACTTGTATAAAAAATTACAATATTTGAAATATGAAACTGTTTCATATGTCTGTCGATGTGTTGTCAGTGTCCTATTTGGATGTATTTTTCACTGCGTGAGAACATGATGTGTGGCGTGAGAGCGCATGGCTTGTCGGGCATTGCGAAGGGTCAATTATAATACTTAACAAATGCAAATATCGGCCACAGCAATATATTCGTTCACCATTAGAGATGACCTCTGTAGAAAGCTTTGAAAAGGATTTTGGCTTTATCCAATGTTCAAATTAGTGCATATTTAATTAGGTCATGCCATTCCGTTAAGAATTGCAAGCATTTTTTGTATTACAAGCTATCTGAAATATCATATATCGACCGCAACATCAAGTTAATGAAACCAAATGTGATAACATCATGGATAAGATCCACAAAAAGGCGTTCTGAGGTCAGTGGCATCATTCTGCGCCTTTAATCAGCAGGAAGGAAGTGATTCAGAGTCGTGTTTGGCCGCAGGGCCATCTGGAAGTGAAGCTTGTGCATCGCAGGGTGCAAGAATAAATGAATACGGCAGTCTGTAAGTCATCTTCCCCGTCTCACACTCACACTATCCGCCTGCTAGACCACAACAAAGACACAGCATGTTCCAGAAACATGTCGAGAATAGCACACTACAACAGTAGTACAACACTAAACACATTTTCAGTATACACAGAAGACGCTGGGATGCTACATTTAACAAAATGTGCAAGATGCAAACACAAAGCTCACTTGACTTTCCATTTCTAGTATGTTGAAATGGACCAGAAGTAAAAAAAAAAAAAAAAAATTTTAAAGGGTTAGTTCACCCAAAAATTAAAATATTTAAGACTTTCGCTCATCTTCAGGACACAAATGAAGATCTTTTCAAATGAAATCTGAGAGCTCTCTGTCCTTCTGTTGATGACCACTTTCAAGCCCCAGAAAGCTAGTAAAGACATCATTAAAGTAATCCATGTGACTCCAGAGGTTTAACCTCAATTTTATGAAGCAACAGGAGTAAAAAACAAATAATTTACAACTTTATTTACAAAATAAATAAAGTTCACGAGCGTCACAGATTAATATGTTGGGGTAAATACCAACCCTAACATTCAATTAAACATTTTCTACTCAATGTAAACTGTTCTACAAAAACTTAAGAAATCATCATCAATAAATGTTTGGATTATTTTACATAAATTTTGTATAAACAAATATAAATACATAGATACAATTTAAAAATAATTACTTTTAAAATTAGTTATAAAAATAATACAAAAAAAACACTTATATAAAAGACCATCTACGCATGTAAACAGACAGCACAGTGTGTCAATGCAACCCGTCATTAAATTCCGCCTGAACAGAAACGCCTCCTGACACGAGTTCAGTGGGAGATGTCGGACACAGCAGGCCTTCCAGGTTACAGCACGCAAGCAAATCTGTTGGACTTCATTAGTGCTATAAACCCCTCCATCATGTGACACTGGGCCGCCCCACAGGAGCAAAACAACATGGACCCTTCTGCCTGTCAGCGACGGGGCGGACCATACCACTGCCTGAATTAAATAAGAAGGGGCACCCGATAGGTGACGGGGATTATGTGTGGGGGGGGGGGGAGTCTAGAATGCATTCAAAACAGAAAACGTAAGACAAAAAGAAGAAAACCAAAGGCAGAATTCCTGAAATTTTGCTAAATGTGTCAATCTGAGGTGTGTAATACACATAAACAAGCATATTAAACCTCTGTCTGCCTGTTTGGCATTATAACCACAAACCAAAATTCTGCCCTTCGAAAATATGTAAGGAAACTTGATGTCAGCACACTAGAAACGTGTAGGAATAATCAACTAATACTGTGTCCGATTCATTTTTAGAAATTAATTTTATTAATTAAAATTTTAATTTGATTAATTTCTGAGCCAAATATGAATTTTTTCACAATTTTGCTAGTGATATTAATTTTAAATCAGATTAATTATGATGAATACGAAAATATATATATTTATAGGAATCATTATAAAGCTGCCTATAAATAAAATTATTATAAATAATATTTACATGGCTACATATAATATATAAAATTTGTAATTAATATTGCTTGGGATTTAAAATGTAAATCAGATTACAATGATGAAGTTGGTCATTTTTTAAATCTTATTCTAACACAATTATATTTTTTGTATTTTTGGCCAATAATATTTAATATTAGTAAAAACAAAAAAAGTTTTATTAGTGCAAAAAAAAAAAAAAAAAGACCACTCCGTTTGCAAGGCCCAACCACGTTTATGCAAGCCACAACAGTTCATGCCACTCCAAATCCAGTCCATGTTTCCGCAGCAGCCTCAGATCCGCCCTCACCCTTAACCAATGTTTTTGCTGTCCGTGGAAGGCAGCCATTCAATGGCCTCTTCTAACAGAGAGAGATATCCGCCCAGCGTTAACCCCTGACGCGCCGGCAGACAGGCGGCAGACGGATGCAGAGGGAATGCCAGAATACACGAGGACAGGCAGGAGCGAGCATGCAGACGGGCGCAGCCTCCGCTTTCGCAGCATTCCTCACATTCGCCAGCGATTGCGGACAGCGTAACCCTGCACAAACCCCCCTCCGTCCTCCACAGCGTCTCCCCAAGGTTGATCCCTCTGTAAACACACACATCTTCTCTCTGCGGCCTTTGTAGTCCCTCCTGCTTTCATTCATAAGCATTGTGTGGTTTCTGATGTCTGATCTCTAGCTCTTTCATTGGCTATCCAAATTGTGTTAACACGGTAAAAATGCTCAGCACTATAAGTTTTTTTTAATGCATTTAATTTCGCATTATCATTATAACGGTTTAATTCTGAAACCACATGCCCCTCTCTTCTAAATCCTGGCCTTCAAATATGTCAGGAATCCTGATTTTCTGCAAACTAGGGATGTGTAGGAATAATCGATTGAATTCGATTCACAATTGATTTTATTATTATTACTAAAAAAAAAAAAATCACATTAAAGCAGGTGTTACGCTAAATATGAATACGGTAAATCACAATTTTGCTAGCAATATAAAATTTGAATCAGACATAAAAATGAATGAATAAAAAAAGAATTACACATAAAATTAGCACAAAAAATACATAATTATACATGATTTAATATAGTATTAATAAATATATTTTATCATTTTAAATACCTTCCTTTGTTGCCATTTTTTCTTATTATTATATGATAATACTACATACTAACAATTTTTTATAGTTATTTGGTCATCATTTAATATTAATAAAAAATGTATAATATACATAGTATTAATAAATAATAAAGCTGTTTGCTCATAAATGCCTTTGTTGCCAATTTTTTAAATTTTTGTAGTATTTTTGTTCAAAAATATCTAATATTAGTAAAACGAAAAATTACAATTAACATAATAGTATTAATAAATAATAATAAAAAGACATTTTATAATCTTAAAAACCTATCTTTGCTGCCAAATGGATTCAAAATAAAGTAAAAGTCCAGTTGCAAGGTGTTTTACATATTGTTTTTCACTAAAATAAATTACTTGGACAAAATCACACTTTAAAAAAAATATCAAAAGACTGAAAAATATCAAGACATAATTGATTTAGCTCGATCGCTGAGCCCTAGTGACATCTGTGGGCGACACGAACCATAAACACGCTTCCCTATATTCACTCTGAGGTCACGGGTCAGCGTTTACTTGGAACTCATGCGGATTCCCCATAAAAGCACGCTAATGCATTCGCACGGCCATGCTGGTGCAGTTGGATGGCGTTTTACTATATTTGGCCGCTCTCTCATGTCTCAGGCCTCAAAAGATTTACTGTAAACGCTACTGATGATTTGTTCAGGCGTGCGGCTTACGAGAGCCGAGGCAGAGCGAGGAAGTCGGGGGAGGGGAGGTGTAGCAATGTAAACAAAACAAACCCGTAAATACGGGAGGGAAGAAAGGCTCGAGGCGCTGGAGTCACACAGTTAGAAGGAAGGAAGGAAGGAAAGACAGTACTGGAACGCGGCCGAAGGCATCAAAGCATTTTGTTTATGCAACCTTGCCCTGGAATATGACAAACACACTGGCCGGGTGACCCGTCATTCAAGGTTCATTGGTCCAAGAACTCGACAAACAAAAACAAGCTTTAGAAGAGTTGTTGAGGCCGCTGATATCACCAGATTACACAATCCAGGTGAACAGGAAGTGCAAAGGTGATTCGGTATCAGTGTCATAAATTCCAAGGAGTTCACGAGCAAAAACAATTAAACCTAATTTCACATTTGAAGTACAAGGAAGTCTTTGAAGAATCCACGTATATGAAAGAACACTTGGAATAGTTCATTAAAACCCAACCGATCGATCGCCGTTTTTGCACTTTGAGGGTGCGAGTGTGCGCAGGAGTGAGCCGGAGACCTGCTCGGGCAAGTTGTGGGAGTGTCTGTCATGAACACACATCCCATAACACCTGAACGGCAAACACATGAGCAAGGGCAGAATGTCCATGTCACTTAGCCAACACAAAAAGCTGCAACACGCTTCTTGCCATTTTCTGAACAGACCTGGACTCATTTAAGATAAAGGAATGGGACTCACACGGTTATTATTCATTCCTAGAAGATTAGTCTTCATCGGTTTGTGCTCATCTCCCCACGTTGGGCGCAAAGTCATTACAGTGCTTTCATGTTCGCATTGCGCAATGTCTAAAAATCGGTCCAAAGAATAATTAAACCATGTACTTGGGAAGGTAAAAACAGAATGATTTTCAGCAAAGAGTTTGTGGTATAATGCTGGTCACCACTCGCCACAAAAATTTTCTTTTGCGATGAGAAACTTACAATGAAAGTGAACGGGGGGCCAATCCAGAAATGTTCAAATACACATTGATTAGCCACAAGGCATAAACAATGAGTTAACATGATTTCAATTAAAAAAAAAAACACTTACTAACCCTTACTTTTATACAACTTTGTTGCCATTAAAATGCAAAACATAAACCCTAAAATGATTGTAAAAATTATGCTTATTTTATTAGAATTTTTTTGTCAGCTGAACCTGAAAAAATTTGAACCTGATTTTAAAGAATGGTGTGAAATAAATTATTTTATTTCATTTTTTAGGAGGTATTTTAAATTATACCTCCTAAAAAAAGGAGATCTCTGTGTGGCATTTTTCATCATTATTGTTAGTAGTAGTGTTATAACCATATATAAGTGATTCTCATATTTTTGGTCAGTATTATTTAATATTAATAATTAATAATATTATTAAAACTTAATTGATTTTTTCAATTTTAAAGAAATTTGCCGGCCACCACCAGGGTTTTTGATCACTTTCACAAAAATACATTGGCCCCGAAAATATTTGTATGAATATCTGAACATGCAAAAAAAGCAAAAAATTTTTAACAAAAATTTGAGAATTAGTTTTTCAAAGACTACAATGCGTTTTTGTTTTGATCTGGAGATTCAGTGCTCTTTCAGAAATTGCGTAATAGCGCCCCCTACCGTGTAACAGCGAAAACACGGAAAACCAGAAAATTTCGTCAATGGCCAGGAAGCGTCGTCTCATAAATGACGGAAAATTCCATCAATGGTGAAGAGCGAGCTAATATATCACGCCGTAAACCTCAAAACAACAGTAGGACTTAAACTGTTGTTTTCCTCAAAAAATGAATGCAAGTGCTTTTATGGAATTTTAAGCCACACATTTTTGCTTTTAAATCCTCTAAAAATTGGCCCCATTCGCTTCCATTGTTAGTGCATTACTGTAACCTTTTTTTGGGGGGGGGGGGTCAATATTCCTTTAAGAGGCCAAGAACCATAACGAGACACATGAGAGACATTTCTAACATTGTGATTTTGGGTTTTTACCCCTATATTTGGCGTAATTGAACATACCCGTCACGCTCGGACCACTGAACGATTAACTCGTCAATGTAGATTTTAACATGCTAACTTGGCACGACTGGGCATGACTGTCACAAGCGACTGGCAAGATAGACTAGGATGCCTTGAGCAGGTGAGCTCAAAAAAAAAACATGCAAAGGTTAGCGTCTCTTCGCAACCAAAATCTGATTAGGCCAATCAAAAAAACATTCTCCTGACGTTAATCTAATGGCGTTTGACACCTGCTTCTGGTCAATGACAAAAATGTGATTAAGGCACCCATAAGCAGGAGACAAACAGACCATCAGGGCCATGCAGGATGTTCTGTGGCCCAAACACTGATTCAATTAAAGGTTCCAGCAGAAGAACAGAAAGTCACCTGTTATCTAGATGGTTCTTCAGTGAGGGCATGTGTCGGGAAAAGGTTACTCACAGCAGCTGTTCTTACAGTGAGTCACGGTCTATCGCTCCGTCTCTGTCTGCTCTTCTGAACAAGCCTGCATATGTATAGCTCAATATTTATCCAGATTATTGAGAGTGAAGAAGAAGGGGAATTTTATCCAGTCTAAATTGTTCATCAAAAAGTTACGTGTCACAAAATAATGGTTTCATTTGAGCTTCACAGGCTGCACACAATAACATGCAAAACGACCAATGTAGTCTGATTTGCGAACGAATGACTCATGAGCCAATTCTTTTTAGTGAATCCAGAACATACAGTGCAACCAGTGTAGTGAGAGATAGAGATCGATTAAAATGGACCAGGTCATAAGAGTCATTTAGTTGTGAATTGGACATTACTCCGTCCTTCCAGAAAAACGTGGATTTTTTTGTGATTGTTGGGGCAAAAATCCTTGATTATGCGGCACGTTTTCTTAAAAAAATGTGATGGAATACGCGGGATATTTTTGCAATTTTATGCGATGAAATTGCGGGAACTTGCAAAAACCGCGATTTGATGCAAAAGAGGAAAAAAAGGTGATTCCCCAACACCCTGTTCTCAGTAGATACTACCTTCATGTCAAGAGTCATTTCTGATTACTAAATCACAGAATATTGAAGTTATCATTCCGATTTATTTCAGACCTTCATTAACACATGGCTCAAACTTACAAAACATTGAGTCAAACAAGTTCTGTAGCTTTACAAAAGGAATATTCAACAACTTCTGTAAAAATGAATAAATAAAATATAAAAAAATAAAATGTGTGCTTCCTGTTTTACAGGAGGTAGCTATACAAAACAGACATCTTCTGTAAAATTAAGTGCTTCCAATGCACAAAGTGCAATCTCTTACTGCAATGAAAATTATTTTACATAATACTAATATACAGCGTCGTCTGTGGTTCAACACGCAGCTGCACGGAGTGCAAAATAATTTGCCCCCACTGTCATGTGACACACCGGGAAACTGCTTCGCGCGGTCTTTTGCGCTTATTTTTGTTGGTAAATGAGAATGATTTGCGTGCTTCATCACGGTTTCACCGCGGGGTTTGCAGATGATGTTCACGTCGCGTAATTACGACACTTCATAAGGTTCCCATGGCAATAGGGGGAAAATAATGGCGCTTTGTGTGAAGTAAACGCAACATTTTTCAACTTTCTGCTAAGATATGTGTGACTTTTTTTGCAACGAAAATACAGGGATTATGAAATCATGCTAGCTGAAATCGGCAATTTATGCGGCGAAAGTGCGGCGTATTTGAAAAAATGCGACCCTAGTATAAATATGCGGACTTTGGCCGATTATGCATGAAATCAAGCGATCGCATAATCGCGTTTTTCTGGAGGGACTGAATACTGGTTACATTGCATGTTTTTGGTTGTCCAGTTTCTTAATTAATCGTTCAAAAAGTAATAATTCACCCCTGCATGTCAGGTGGCACTGAAAGCATTTCACCTCATGGATCACAACATGCAGCATTAAATTAAGAGAAATAAAGTTTGGTACCACCAGAAACACAATTTCTATAATGCTTATGAGAATATACACCAATCAGGCATGACATTATGACCTAATATCGTGTTGGTCTCCCTTTTACTGCCAAAACACCTCGTGACTCCCTACTAAACCACTTCACCAGGAATCCCACCCTGTAGGTTTAGGGATCAGTGTTTGGTGTTGACAATCAGTATGGCGAATGACCTGACCAATAAAATCTTGGTGGCATGGGCCGGGCTGGATCTGCAGCGAGACGCTTCTCCGTAACTCAGTGGAAAATGAATAGAAATACAGAAATATTCAAGTAAACGTGAGAGTATATCCGTTTTCATACATCAATGACAACAAGAACATAACATCCATTCTCTTCACTCTTCCGGAATTCTTTTCTTCGGTGATTACACCGGTTTTCAAAACGGCACCACCAATAAGGCAATTCTGTGCAACAGCAGCGGCTCCAGGTACAAGATCTGAGCTCAAATCTAATTGACTTCTCACTGGGATTGACACAAGCTTGAAACAACATTCCTTCTGATGTTCATGCATGTTTGATGCTATAAATGAACTAGTATGAAGAGATGACTGGTTCACAAGGAGCTACAGCGATCTGTCACCACACAATAAAGAGACACAAAAAAGGTATTTATTGTTCAAATTCTTTTAAAAATTAAAAAATGAGATTTTTTTTGGAGAGAAGCTCTATAGAGATGTATCGTGTTGGTTCAAAATCGCCATCACGCCGAACATTTGCGCCAAATTATCGTGTTCGGTGTGAAAAGCCCTTTACTGTTCAAATCTTTCAATTTGTTCACAAGTTTAGAAATGTAATAATTTTACTTTTTACACAAGAAATGCAAAAGTGATGATAAAAATCACTGTCTAGCTGTCCCTGCCACCATTGCTTTGGGTCCAGAATGGGGCAAGCCGGACTTGACACTAGGAGACAGACAGAACCAGCCCATGAATATCATGTGGGGGAAGGGGAAATGATTACAATTCAACCTGCACAGAGACAGTGTCATCAGGAACGGCACTGTTGAGGAGACGTGAACGTTACAGCAGACGGAAAGAGCAAGTAAGATGTGAAACTGGAGAAACGCACAGTCCATTCACTGGTTTAAAAGACTGTTTTGGTTGCCAACCTTTTGTAAGCAACCTATGTTAAGGAAACCAATATACTTGCTTGAAATAGCTTAGCCTCTTAACCTACCCATAATGCCGCATGTATTGGACTTTGGAGGAAAAAAAAAAAATATTAGCTTAATCCATGTAACTAGATCAGCTCAGTTTAAAAGAGCCAGTCATGAACAGGGCATATTTTTCAGCCTTAAAGCAAACTGAATAGGCCATTATCTTCTCAAATGAACTAATGAAGAGAATCCGAACTGAGGGAATGTCTGGGATTCAGGGTGGCCTTTCTGCAGGTGGAATTGCAGCGTTCCAAGTCACCGTGCCAAATGAGGACAGCAGGGAAAACAAATCTTGAGCTTTAGTTTTTGGCCAGGCTGCTCGAGTGGGAAGGTTAACAGAGAACGGAGATAAAATAAATCCAAAAGAGTGCGTGAGATCCCATCCGATTGGATTTAAGGCAGTGCGGTAAGGAGACTCCAGAGAGCAGCAGCGGAGCGGAGATTAGGGAAGGGTCTGCTGTGTGTGTACATGTGCGGACAGGGCTGATGGGATGGGTTGGGCTGACCCTGCTCTAGAAACCTGCGGCACTGCAACGGCTGCAGTGCAGATACGAGCTGCTTCATATTCACAGCGCAGCGCAGCGAGCCAGATGCGCTCCGTTCACGGCCTTCAGTCTGGGATTGCCGGGTTTTCTCTCCCGCAACCGCTTGTCCCCGTCAAAGAGAGCTAGACTGTTTCCAGGGTTACGGTGATATCCGAATAATCTGGTTTCCTTGTCAATGACCTCTGGGTGAGCAGGGAAAAGGGGTACGGATTTGATTGCACAGGTGCCGTGATTTCCAGATGGCTGTAGCACTGTAACCAGACGTGGAGAACGTGAACTTTTCCCCTTGACGATGATTCTGTACATTTTTTCCTCACAACTTTTCCAAATCTTAGTCCAGCTGCTCACGCCTCTCGGAGAAACATTCATTTGCATTTACTTTTATCCAACGCGACTTCCACTCCATTCAAGGAGTACATTTTATCATTAATATATGGAATTATGGATACAAAATGTTTTTTTTTGAGTGTCAAAAAATATGCATCAAATAAATTAAATTACATAATTAAAACAGTGCTGATTAAAACATGACGACATTAAACGTCGCACATTATTATCAGTTTTTAAAAAAAAAAAATGTCATTGATAATGAAAATTATTTAATCACAATGACAAATAAAAGATTTTAATTAAAACATTGTGCATCGCTAATATTTCACAGTTTTTCTTGGCATTTTTGTCAACACTTTTTGTCATCGATAATGGAAAAAAAAACGACTAAAACAAAAAAATTTAAAATTCGACAATGTATCAATTAATTAATCAAGTAATTTCTATGCAGTCTCATAGTTTAACTACGTCTTCAAGTACAGTAATTTAGCTACATAGCTTACTGTAAAAATTACAACAAAAAATATTTAACACTTTCAAGTTTAAGGTGCTACGATGTCTTTATAATATTCTTGTCTCCAGATGATTCAGGTCCTTCTTAAAAAAAAAAAAGCTATTTGTGCAAGAATTAATGTCTTTATGACAAAAAGTGGAGGACGAATTACACAGCAAGTTTAATACTTTTATAGGGTTTATAGTGAACAATTATAAACTCGTTGTAAAGGTAATTGTTAATTCTTTTACTCCCAGAATCTAAGCAACAATGTCCTAATTCAATAAAATACATTTACTTAACTTTCAAAAGGTACATTTTGAAGGCCATGCCCTTTAAACCTGGTGGGTGACTGTTAATTTCCTGGAAAATTAATAATGAGAGCCGCTCCAAGATTGTCCAATAACGAAAGTACAGCTCAGTTGGTGAGCAACGCCAGTGGATACTATGACTCACTAAGAAAAGACAATAGCACAGCAAATGCAGGGAGCCAAGGACAAACAGGGAGCACTTTTGTTACTAGTTCATGGCAGAAAAGTGAAAAAAACAGCATCCTTGTAATTTCTTGGTACTGTATATTTAGAGTACACCTTCAGCATCTGTGACCTTGTTTTTTGAGCAAAGACTCCGAATGTAATGCAACTTAAGATGAGGAAAGTTTTATGCACTTAGAGTGCTCCTAATAAAACAGGTGCCGAATCAGAAATAATACAAATAGGAAATAGACTACAGGCCTATTTATGCCCTCTGCAGTGCCACACAAATGGAATGCTGGGATATGAAACGCTTCTATAATTAGGGACATGGTGAAGTCCATAACATAAGTCCATAATGTCCGACATATGAAAACATATCAGTGTCGATCCTGCTTAGAGCAACAAAAGACTGTGACTACACAGTTTCTGGCTTATGACTAGTGCAATATTCTATAATTATTATTAGGGTTATTAAAATATAATAATTTAATATTATTAAAGTAAATGAAGCCTAGTTTTAGGGCCAAACAATTACAGAATCGAGAGAGAGAGAGGGAGAGAGAGAGAGAGCATTGTTTGTGGGAACGCAAAAGAAAAATTATTTGGCCCTGAGAATTGACTTTAAGACATTATTTCTATAATTTAAAAAAAAAAAAAAAGGCCTATGTGACCTGGACCAATTATTAAAATTTTTTTTTTCTTTTTACCTATCATTTTAGCTTGTGTATTTTATGATTGTTATTATTATTATTATATTTTTTCATAATATTTGTATTTTATGTTTTACTATATACAAGTTAAGCAACACAGAATCTCTTCTACGGCAAAAAAAACCCCATAAAATATGTAAATTGTAAATTATTCACACATCACCGTAGTATTTGTTACAATTTTTTAAAATATTAAATGAAAATATTTTATTGTGAAAAATGACTGTAATGAGACATTAAAAACATCAATTACATAATGTGAATAACAAAAAAAAATGTACATTTGAGGAAAAAAGTGCTTAATTATAATCAAAAAAAATTTATATATACATATATATATCCAAATTAATACAATTTTCTTTAAAAAATAAATAAATAAATAAAAAGGTAAGGTAAAAAGTAAGTAAGATTTTAGGGTGAAAACAAGATATTTATATGAAATTAAGTTGCCCTGCAAGAGCACAGTCGTATGCTTGAATAAAATGTTAAATGCGAAGCTCGGACGACGGTCACTGCCCAGCATGCTGTGTAGTGCTGTTCAGACGAAGGGCAGCGGGCAGCATTCAATGTTAAAGATTAACAGGCACCCTGGCGACCTACAGCAAAGTGATAAACAAGAGCTCCATACGGTCACCTGACCAGCCCCGGCCCTGCCCTTCCACAGAAAGAGAGCGACGGAGGGGCATAATGTAAGAACTGAAGAGGAGGAGGAGGAGGAGGGGGGCGCGCAGAAGAAAAGGCCACAGCATGGTAGGCGTGATAAAGCTATAAACGGCTATGGCGTGAGGGAGGAGTAGAGACTGAGCACATGGCCTCACGGAGGAAAACAATTAGTAAAACAAACCTCTTGATGGAACATGTAGTAGCGGATTATTCTCCACACTTATCAAACCAGTGAAAAATGACAAACCGGGCAGAAAACTCTGAGCAGAAACATGTGAACAGAAAAACTCTCATTCGACTCTAATATTGCTAGTACTAGTGAGCTGCCTTGCCACATACCGCCTACATAGGCAACTGACTTCTAAGTAAGTGTCCTTACTGAAACAGAACCTCTTTAGTGACAGAGTTGGTGTGAAAAAAACATGGAGATTCGATTGAAAATGTTGCTAAGCTTAAGCATCATTTATTATTTTTATATAACTATATCCATTTTTCACAGAATAAAATACAAGTTATAAAATAAATAAGTTTAAAATTATGGAATAAATTTGCATTCCATTTTTTTTTTCTATTCAATATTGCATTTTAATATTTTTATTATTTTTATACACTAAGAATATTTATATAATTATCTACACAGTTCAGAATAAAATACGAGATGAGTTTATAATTTTTATTTGTAATTTTGATTTGTGTATTTTACACTAAGCAGAATTTATTACTTTTTTTATTAGTTCAACTATACATTTCAGAATAAAATACAAGTTATATGAGACAAATGCTTAAAATTGTGGAATAATTTGGTCATATTTTTTTGTAATAGTTTTATAGGCCTAGTTTAATTATTTTATAAACTAATCCGCATAATTGAATAGTTTTATATAACTAGGTCATCTATTATGTTCAAAATAAAACAAATTAAAAAAATTATACAAGTTTATCGTCATATAATTTGAGTTACAATTTTTTTAATTTTATATCTATACTTTTCAGAATACATTTATAATTACCATATAATTGGAACCATTATATTTGTCGGAATTTATTTTAATAATTTTCATTTTGTTTTAATTTCTATATAACTATTTTATCTATACTTTTCAGAATAAAACTATATACTGTAAGATATTTACATAATTACAGCCATTTTTTGTAGTAAAATATTTTAATTATTTTTATATACTAAGAAAAAATTATCACTTTTTTCTACATGATTCAGAGTAAAATATAATAATAATTTTTTATTGTAATTTTCATCAGAATATATTTTTGTGTACATATTTCAACTATACTTTTCCGAAAAAAAATACAAGGTCAATACTATAGTTCATAACTGCAGAGTAAAGTAAGTGAGCTATTATATTTTTTATTTTTAATCATTTTTATAATAAATTCATAAGAAATAAATGAAAAACATTTTGTACAGTTACCTATATATATAATATATATATATTTGATTGTGCTCATTTGCCACGCCCACATTGCATCAGAATCTCACTAGAAATCACCAACTCTTGTTAAAAACGATGACTTCTGGTCACTTCAAACGCGGTCCGTGTAAACACCACATACGTATGAGCATTAGTAACGGTGACGCTTGTCTTAGCAAACACCGCTAATAACCGGACAATCCCCCCCTTTATAATTACTGTCCACTCTGAGCCGGCCGATAACAGCCAGGAGGTTCCTGCCATGCCTGGCACCGTGTGCTCCCTACTTACACCAATTAGTCTACTGGCAGGACGGCTCATTGTGTCACGCTGGCAGACCATTAATGAAAACACGCTCATTCCCAATTAAGGAAGGTCTGTTTTATTCCTAGGGCCAAATGAAGCAGGTCCCACATGGGCGTCTTCCTGGAGCGCCTGTGGAAAAACAGACCACGCAACGAGGGATTTTCTCACCAATATATTGTAAATGGTTTGTAGGGGGGTCTTGTGCATTTCGACCGGATAGATAAAGTCTAGACGTATGAAATTTCCTACTGAACAATCAAAAAAAACTTTGCGTTATAAAGTTAAATGCATTGCAAAATATAATTTATCGTTGTTAAGACTATTCAACATTGCATTGAGACACATTTGTGTTTCATGTTGCCGAATACAAACCGGACGCAATTAAGACTCCGCGTTCTCGGAAAACAAGCAGGAAAGCAAGCAAAGATAAAACGGAGAACCACACCACGTCAGATCAGATACTACAGAACAGCCCCATTAGTGCGATCTGGCTTATTTCCTGAACTGTCTTTTTTTTTTTTTACCGCTTTTTAGAACGACATGTGATATTGATCTTGTGGACCTCCATCTGATTTGACTAAAAACATTTTCAACCTAATGACTGGACCCACACGGAGCAGTTTCCACATTTTCTGCACAGAGAAATCCGAAGACTTATGTGGAATAGATTAAATACTGTTTTTTAGCCAAAATATTTTATATATAGAGAAATCCTATTTAGGCTTTGATAAACATTGATCAGCGAACATAAACAAAAGCTCAACCAAACCTGAACAAACCTCTTCCGGAAGGTCAAATGTGCTGCAGAACACACGAGAATGAACCTCAGTGGTTACGCAGCACGTCTGACCTTCCGGAAGAGCCTAAATTAAATCTTTTCATCATTAAAAGCGATTGAGTCTCTTCAGAATATTTGGCCCGCTCGATTCAAATTAGTTTTCTGATCTCTTTATGAACTTTTTGAAGCGTCAATGTGTTTGTTGCAAAGGCAGTCAGTGGAGAAACGGACATCTCTCAGATTTCATCAAAAAGATCTTCGTTTGTGTTCCGAAGATGAACGAAAGTCTTGTTCGGAACGACACGAGGGAGAGAAATGAATGAGAGAATTTCATATTGGGGTGAACTAACCCTTTAAGACTCGTTTTCATGGTAAAACCTTTGAAATTTATACGAGATCAAATTAGAAGCAGGAAAAAAAGAATATATGCATTGGGTGTTATTTCACACATAACACATTTGCTGAAGTTTTGGAGGAAATCCACATATATTTGCAAAGACCCATACAAATTAGCACAAATGTTAATCACACATGGTGCTGGTCTTATTTACATAAACTTCATTAACACCAAGTTAAGGGAATCCTCGCATGCAGATGCTACACACACACCAATGCGGCGGTGGTAATGATAGCGCGGGTGCTAATTTTTTTTAACGAGATATGATAACCCAAAAATACTCTGATGTGAACCGCATGGCCCCTCTTTCAAGAGATCTAAAAATATTTGGCCTCCCCCAACAGCTCCGCCAAGTGTTTCTGCGCTCATCCCGCCTATAGCGCTAGCAATTGGGATGTTTACATGTTTTCTTGGAACAACTGCCGAACTGGCAAGCTTCTGGAGGCTTAAATTGGATCAGAAGAGCGTGTTTTTTTGGGGTCTGACTCACAGTCCAGAGTGGAGTATGGCACGGTGACAGAATCCAGAGCTTCGCTTTGCTTTTCCTTCCCAAACTTGGCTGATTTAGGAGGGAATTCCCCCAGACTTGCTGCAAGGTGACTCTCCACAGCTGTACGAGACAAGGCCAAGCTTGCGCTCTTCACGAGGTCCAGGTGTTTGGGTCCGGCTGGCTCTGTAATTACCATTTAAACGAGCCGGCGCATTCTTAAATGGAGTGAGGGAACCATAAAACTAGCCGCCGTTTAGGCGATGGCCAAATGGAGTAAACAAAGGAACATCCTGATACGTAACAAATCGAGAGTCTGGACGAGTCCAAGACGAGTCTCAGAATGCAGGAATGTGGGCTTTTAGGTTAACGCACTAAACAAACTCAATCCCCTCTAAAGCGAACTGAACCTAAGGGATAGTTCACCCAAAAATACGAAATTCTGAACCCTTTTGTCCATACAATGGCAGTCAATGTGGACCAATAGTTTAGGCCAAAATAGTTTTGGATCGCTGCACTTCACCCTGAACAACTACAGTAGCAATATTCAAAATTAGCTGAAATATTGTTACTATGTTCGGTTTTAGTTTAATCACCTGAGAAAACCCTGAAAAACAGTACAATTGAACAAATGAAACTACCAACACTTTTTCAGATAAATAAAAACTTTAATTTCAGTTTCAGCAACAACAACAACAAAAAAAAAGTATTTCGGTGCATCGCTAAACCAAATGGCGAGACATCTTATTCAAGTATCTTCTTTTGTATTCTGAGAAGAAAGAAATTCGTACAAGTTTGGAATGACATAATGGTGATTAAATGATGAGAGTATTTTCATTTTTTCGTAAAATGTTTCTTTAAAACCAGCATCAGGTGAGGTTTGCTTATGACATGAATACCATTCCTCATAACTGCAAAATTTTAAGTTTTATCCAAATAGAACAAATCTACAAATTAAGAATTTGACTTCTCAAAACAGCTTCTAAGTGGTAGGGTTCGCTCATTACGTTCTTCATTAATCCAAAATTTTAGCTGATGTCCAAACTGAACGAAGCTACAAATCAAGATTTTGACTTCACAAAGGGATTTCAAAGCAGTTTGCAAGTAAATGTGAACACTACAAATGAACTCTTTAAACTTAGGAGATCACCCATGTAGGGTTCGCCTCAAGTTCTTGGTGAGGTTGGCCTTGTGAATGTTAAACCTTGTCTTTTAGGCATGCCCAAACGGTGTAGAGTACAGATACGGCCACAAATCACAAGAGTTTGTCATGTTTTGGGGAGAGCAACGATGGAAAGTTTGCGGCGATGGGTTAGCATGTGATTTAGTTCAGTTTCTTTGACCCAAAACTTTCAGAGCTGAGTCAGTGCTCGGTGTGGGAGCGTCCACAGCTGGTTCTTGCTCTCGGGGAAGCCTCACGCTTTGATCAAAAAGGCCCGTAACCGAAAACTACCCACCAACCATGGTCCAACGTTGGGGGGGGACGAGCGTTCGGCAAAGTGAGAGCTCTGTGTTCTTCCATTCGTCATTCTCCAGCTGTGGGGTTTTATGATCGAGGCACCAGGCGTCCAGATGTACGGTAAAGTGGAAACGACAACAACAACAACAACAACAGCCTGGGAAAAACAAGCTAGAGGGGAATCTCTGACAGCAACATGTTGCATTTATTTAACGTTGCCTAATTACGAAGGGACAGGCGATATATTCGCAGTAATGGCTGTGTCAACATGTTGCTGGCATCAACTACAAACATGTTGCTTCATTTGGCACGACGACCACTGGTAACCCAAGAGCCATGGCAAGAACGGAAATGCCCTTGTAAATGATCTCAGGGTTAAACAATAGGTAAGTTATGATGCATCACATGACCCCAATAAACGGTTTAATGGTTTTGCTTCCTGTCAATCAAACTTTGGCCACAACATCAACACAATCTGTAACCGATTGAGTCATTCGCTTGAAAGAGGAGCGACTGATTCATTAGTTAAACAGTACGAGAGTGATCCGACATGGGGGAACGACAAGGAGAGATGCTTTCTAAATGGGCAACGGAGGACATGTGACACTTCTAAGGGTTGAAAACAATCCTCTCATCACCCACAAGGAGGGAGGGCTTGTTTTGCACACAAACAAGTTATGCAATGCCACCTCCTCTCCTCAATTCATTAAACTCTTCCCTTCGGGGAGCCTCAAGCTACTTATTTTGCTCTCTAGTCCACACGTGCTTGCGCTCATTAACAACTACAAACATCCCAACGCTCTCGTTTTTTATTTCAATTCTTATTTTTGTCTAGCAGTTGAGCTTATTTAGGCTTTTTAATGGCCGATGTCAATGGTGATAATTATAGACAAAATTACTGAAACAAATGCATACTTTTATTTAACTTATAAAAACATAGCAACATATATATTTAATATATAAAAATGTAACAGTTATATACATTTTATTTTACATACATAATTTACATATTGTGTGATAATATAAATTCAACAACATTTGAGCCTTTTGTGAATTGAATAACATTCAATTGAATACATATTAACTGATATTATTAATTGTATTTATACATAATTATATATTATTATAATTAACTAAATATTACTGAACAAAAATACTAAAAACATTGTTCAGATAATATAAACATACTAAAATTAGAATAGGGCGAAAATAAGATGTTTTGGCTATTTGTCACTCAACTAAAGGACAGGAAATGACCAGAAAAGGCACAGAAGCATTAGGAAATGTTGCGAGCCAGATTCAAACCCATGTTGTATTAAAATGTTTGGAAATCTGTGGACTTAAATATGTCAAAATGTATTAAACTACCAGAGAGCCAGTGTTGTTTTAGTATTATTGAGAATCTATTATATTTTCATTAATATTTTGAATGTTTTTTATATTTTCTGTTTTTATTTTAATTTTAGTTACATTTTAACAATTTTATTATGTGCTCGTCATGTTATTTGGTATTGGTTTTTACAATAAGTTTATAAAGACGTTTTTTTTTCAGTTATTATATTCAGCAACCAGCTGAAATAAAATGAGTTTGTTTTTGTTCTTTTTCTATGTCAGTGCAACTTTATTTTATTGTTATATTACAACATTTTTTTATGGCTTTACTTCTAGTTAAGTATAATAACCCTGTAGAGAGAAATGTGCACCAGTATTGGTAGCTGATATTCAAATGAGTCAAAATAGTCAAAATATTTAATAAAACTGGCGATCATCCCAATTTGGCAGATTCCAATTAGACCTAATAACAACGTACTTAACCACCTCGCTGCGGAAGACGAATCCTTGTCACTTCCACGGATACCCTGAGACACTGATAGCCGTGGAAGCGAAAGCAGCCACACAAAGGCAGGAAACAATTCCAAGAATTCTCTGTGAACTTCGGGAAGACTCCAGATTCCTTGTCAGTGTGGATTTGAAATGGTTCCCCCTCATGAAAACTTCTGGGAGGCACCCATGTGAACACACGCATGTCTTCAGAAACGCCGCCGCACACATTCACTCTTCATCACAGCTGCTTCACTGTTGCCTAGCAACCCCGAAAACAGGAGCAGCCCACATGTCCTCGACCCCTCCTCAGTTATTAATGCATCCGATCTTTAAGAGCTAGTTGAGCGCTCCAGATGACGAGATTTATTTGGAAATAATCTTAACCTGATGCGATTGAACTTTCTCAGGTTCTCAGATGTTGAACAACTTTTCGTATCACCAAAATTCATAGCTTTCAACACAATCTAATAATCACGATTAAGCTCATAATTTCCAACCACTCTTCAGAATGAAGAACAACAGAAATAAAATATAATGATGACAAACATTTAATTAATATTCTACCTAAAAAAACAAATATATTTTACGTGTTAAATTTGTCATCTGTATTTAATAACATTAATTTATTTTTTCCACTGGGTAATCAAAAAGCATTACCATATAGTTATTTAATAAGAAAAAAAACTATATTGTTCTATAAAAATACTGCTGTAAAAAATGTATGATTTTCATTTGCTTGCATTAAACCATCATTCGCCAAATGCAAATACCTTCCCTGGTTATTTCCCATATTTACATGCATGTCAGAAGGATCTAATTTCTGAAACCGTCCCTGTCGCTCTTCCTTTTCTTTCTCCAAAGGACATGAATCGGAGGGAATGTGCAAGCGCTCGGCGCGAGACAACAGTTTGTCAGAATAGCGTGTCAGTGGTGCTATGCAAATGCAGGCTGTTGAAACGCTGCCATTGATAACGTCGAGGACACAACCTCCGTCTCCCTCAGGGCTTCCTGTTTAGCTAATGAATGGAAGTTGGCGTAGACTGTAGTCGACTGCAGTGGAGCGCGCGTGCGCACGCACACAATCGTGGAGGAAATACAGCTGCTAATGTGATTCTTCCGAAAAAGCTAATCCAACACAATCGGCACTTCCTAATCCAAACACACACCACCGGGAATAAAACATGATGCTTTTAACTCACGTTTGACTATCTTTAAAACGTGTTATACATAAAAATACAATGTGGAAATATTTATTAAACTTATGTATATCTATATGAGGCTTGACAAGAGTTAGTCTCGACCTTTGCGTGCGGCTGCAAGGCAGAATGCATTTTTTGCCCCATGCAGCACAGTTCGTTGCTTCACTGTCTGTGAGAATCAATCGCTGGCAGCTGCCGGAGGGCCTCATACTTCCTGTGTGGACACAATATCTTTACCTGCAGGCATACGCATACACAAATACATTTACTTCCCCCTTTTCCATACATAAACGGCCACAAACATTGGTGCACGCTGATGGTCCGGACGAGCTTACAAACCTATACGGCGAGAAAGTATCTGTGTGAGAGTTCAAGCTGAGGGGTAACTTAAACCCTCATGGTCACGTGCAAGGCGATCTGTGAGCGGAGGAAGGACGCGGAGAGCGGTGGGATCATGGATCAGCTCCTCTATCAAGGGGGTTTTGTGGAAAATCCACAGATTTTACCTTCATAACTGTAAGATTACAGGTTAAAATTGAAGTACATACTACATATTTAAGTCACTGCTGGATGGCTAAGTCCAAAGCATGTGACTTTTTGGCTTATTCTCACTTATTAAAACTGAAGGCATTAATATAAAAATTATTATTAGTCAATTTTAAAAATGAATTAATTCCGTAAACATAAATGAAATGAAAATGCATTAAAAGAGGATCGAAAATAGAAATATTTATGATAATTCGATAATACCAATAAGAATTTTACCACGTTTAAACTCACTGGACATCAGATGAAAAAAATATTAAAAGGGGACTTAATATAGAAAGTCACATTTCAACATTCACTATTTTACTTTCGCAATCTTTCAACACATTTGAGCAAAACAGCATTCGAATTCGTCTATGGCAAAAGGTGGGACTTGATGTTATTCATTGGGAACGCTATATGGGCTAAAAAAATATGAGGGCTTGATGATGTCATTTGAAAGGAAAGTCATTTAATATTTTTACACAGAAACTGAAATTAAAGGGCCTTAACGATAACGATAAAGTTTTATTAATTTCAGTGTGAATGAGCCTTAATGATAACTATAACGATAAAGTTTCAATAATCTCGGTGTTAATGGGCCTTAACGATAACTATAACGATAAAGTTTCAATAATCTCGGTGCGAATGAGCCTTAACGATAACTATAACGATAAAGTTTCAATAATCTCGGTGTGAATGAGCCTCAACGATAACTATAACGATAAAGTTTCAATAATCTCGGTGTTAATGGGCCTTAACGATAACTATAACGATAAAGTTTCAATAATCTCGGTGTGAATGAGCCTTAACGATAACTATAACGATAAAGTTTCAATAATCTCGGTGTTAATGGGCCTTAACGATAACGATAAAGTTTCAATAATCTCGGTGTTAATGAGCCTTAACGATAACTATAACGATAAAGTTTCAATAATCTCGGTGTGAATGAGCCTTAACGATAACTATAACGATAAAGTTTTATTAATCTCCGAGTGAATGAGCCTTAACGATAACTATAACGATAAAGTTTCAATAATCTCGGTGTGAATGAGCCTTAACGATAACTATAACGATAAAGTTTTATTAATCTCGGAGTGAATGAGCCTTAACGATAACTATAACGATAAAGTTTCAATAATCTCGGTGTTAATGGGCCTTAACGATAACTATAACGATAAAGTTTCAATAATCTCGGTGTGAATGAGCCTTAACGATAACTATAACGATAAAGTTTCAATAATCTCGGTGTTAATGGGCCTTAACGATAACTATAACGATAAAGTTTCAATAATCTCGGTGTGAATGGGCCTTAACGATAACTATAACGATAAAGTTTCAATAATCTCGTTGTGAATGAACCTTAACGATAACGATAAAGTTTCAATAATCTCGGTGTGAATGAACCTTAACGATAATGATAAAGTTTCAATAATCTCGGTGTGAATGAACCTTAACGATAACTATAACGATAAAGTTTCAATAATCTCGGTGTGAATGAGCCTTAACGATAACTATAACGATAAAGTTTCAATAATCTCGGTGTGAATGAGCCTTAACAATAACTATAACGATAAAGTTTTATTAATCTCGGTGTGAATGAGCCTTAACGATAACTATAACGATAAAGTTTCAATAATCTCGTTGTGAATGAACCTTAACGATAATGATAAAGTTTCAATAATCTCGGTGTGAATGGGCCTTAACGATAACGATAAAGTTTTATTAATCTTGATGTGAATGGACCTTAACGATAAAGTTTTATTAATCTTGATGTGAATGGACCTTAACACCAAGAGAGTATAATAAAGTATTATAAACATCATAAACTAAGAGATTAATTGATAGTAATTAGTTTGTTAAATATTTAAGCTAATTTGATGATACCAAAAAAAAAGCATTTACCATGTTTAAACTCATTTATGCACAATTCCACAGATTTGTCCTGAAAAACAAAGCAAAAAAACTGCAGATTTAATCTGGGCCTTGATAAGGCTCTGGCTGACAGCAATCATCAGAGTTCGCCTGCTATAGAAAATCAAATCAAGTTAACCGATGAGCGACTCATATTCTGTTAGACGAGGTGCCTGCAGAATTATTTCCTTCGACATTCTGAGAAGCACTACAAAAAAGCCGTTGCTTGCTCAAGCTGTGCAGACGATCCCCCAGCTATTCCACTGTGAAATGAGTGTCGGCTACAGTCGGGAAAAGAGCAGTAAAGTGGGAGAAAGAGAATCCTCACAGGCTTCTCATCTGTCATGCTAAGAGCTTCTTTACTCTGAGGTGGGAAGTGAATGACCTACTCTTAGACGGTTAGGAAAAGCACCCTTACCCTCTGGCACTTCCGAGGTGCTGATACTTGGAAAACTGTTTCCCCTAACAGCAGACGGAAGCTAAAGCACCCACCTGTCGGCAGGCATCACGCGACACCTCAGCTCAACCCACACACGGATTTTTGCGCTCTGCCTCCATAGTTATGAATTACGATGGACAAGACAAGCAAGAGTTTAACCGCAAAGTGCCTACGAAAATCATTTTCAGCTGTTAAATCTAATTCAGTCAGATTCATCGAAGCCCTTCTGGTTTGAAAAACAGTTTCAGCTTGGACAAGATCAAATAAACCAGTACACAAACAACAACATGAAGGTCAGACTGAAGATCAGGAGATGTGACATCAGGCTTCTTCCAGAATCGTTCACCTGGACCACGAAAACAAGAAAATCAGCTTCCTTAAACTCACTGAACCCTGTGATCTTTGCCGAGCAAATGTGTCAGAGATTTATTACTGGATGTCAGCACTTGTGGAGCTCCGCATTTTTC